>PVJN01010573.1:0-56802 GCA_004026805.1 Lasiurus borealis | reverse complement strand
CTGGCGGGGTTGCCGCTGGACACTCCATGGCTTGTTGGACAGAGTTACCAGATCCCCTGTGTTTTCAAGGCAAGCCAGAAATCTTAGGTGCTTATGTGTGTGTGAAATCTTTTTGCCAGCAAACATACAATTTCTGAACATAAAAGTAACATTTGAAGAAAACATGGATTTCTGACCATCTTGTCCTCTGTTTTAGTGCCAAGGTAAGGGATTTAGAGTTCGGGGGCCAGATCTTTAACTCACTAGTTAAGTGGGCTAGTGATGACTCCTGAGCCTTGGCTGACTCATTCATGAAATGGGAATATTCATATCTACCCCCTATATTATGGCTTCTGGAGGGGTTAACAACAAATTATATTTTCAGGCACTAGGTAGACCAGAGCTACGTAACTCAGTGTCTTCTTTCCCCCATACTCTTCTTGGGTTGGAGTCTGGGATAGTGAGTAGAGGATGACTCCTTTCCACTAACTTGAGCCTTTAAAATGTAAAAGAACATCTTTACTTTTAAAAAAATATATATATGTTTTATTGATTTTTTTTTACCGAGAGGAAGGGAGAGGGATAAAGAGTTAGAAACATCGATGAGAGAGAAACATCGATCAGCTGCCTCCTGCACACCTCCTACTGGGGATGTACCTGCAACCAAGGTACCTGCCCTTGACTGGAATCGAACCTGGGACCTTTCAGTCTGCAGGCTGATTCTCTATCCATTGAGCCAAACCGGTTTTGGCAGCATCTTTACTTTTTAAAAATATTTTTTATTGATTTCAGAGAGGAAGGGAGAAGGAGAGAGATAGAAAAAACATCAATGATGAGAGAGAATCATTGATCGACTCCCTCCTGTGTGGCCCACACTGGGGATTGAGCCCGCAACCCAGGTACATGCCTTGATCAGGAATTGAACCATGTCTTCCTGATTCATAGGTCCATACTCAACCACTGAGCCATGCCAGCCTGGCTGTAAAAGCATCTTTAAATATGAATTCATGACTTGTGGGGAAACGCCACAAATTGCTCAATTTCAGAAAAGCTGACATCAAGGCACAAAGACTGGCTGACAGTTATGGGAGAATACACTCAATTGGACCGGCATTAGAAGCCAGGACCTCCTGGTTTTTAGCCTTTAAAAGTGTCATTGTGGGAGAAAGCAAGTTAAAAGGTTGTTAGTGGAAATAAAACATGTTTCCATTTGAATTAATCCAATTTTCTTATTCCCTTAGGAAATCACAAATTGACGCAAATAGCGAAAATAGTCATCAAAATCTGTGAGCATGAGGTATGTGTTTCCCTCTGTTGTGTTTTAAATGTGTCCAGAGTGAGGATAGGGTGGCTGAAGTTTCCATGTGCAGGATCTCCCGCGTGGGTAGCCAGCGTGGTTTTAGAATTGGTTTAGGCACAGACGGCTCCCTGTTTCCTTAAGGACAAGTAAAAGCAACTAGTAGGGGACCCCCAGTACGTTGTAGAGCACCCTCACCTTAGCCATGGTCTAAAGGAGATGGAAGTGACCATTCTTTAGCTTTGAGTCATGGTCTAGTCCCCTACATGTTTTCTTTCATTGAGTCAGGTCCTTTCAGTCTTCCTGCAGAAGATGTGTGACAGTATTTGGGGGAAAGGTGCTGACTCTCTCTAGGCTTGATGGTGTGGATGACCAACCTCCTGGGCTGTGTGCTCTGAGGTTGTGGGACAGGCTGGTGGCAGAAACGGTTTATTAGATACCCATCGTAAGCGTGAAAAACGGTGATGTGATGGCCTCCACCCTGTCCGTGTCCATCCATCCATCCATCCATTTGGACAAAATTTGGATACTGTAGGATATGTTCTTGTCTCCATGTTCACACAGAAAGAGTTTTATGATCTACATTTTTCACGTAGTTTGAATGTTTTCTCAGGAAATTGAACACGCAGGAAGAACAGAATTTTTCATGGCTGTTCTGATGATTTCCTTAGTATAATTGTTAGAAATGTACCTACCAGGTCCAAAGCAGTAATTTAGGGTGATATTTCCGGATTGTCTTTTGGAAAAGCTATAGCAACTTATACAACAACCTGGAACGGGTGAGCGTTGGTCGTGTCTCTGTGCTCTTTCTAATCCTGCAAGTTCTAATGAGGAGAAATACACTTACATAAGCTTGCCCTCAATTCGATCAGCAACCCCAGAGGCACCGCACGGTGGCTTTGGTTTGCATTTCTCTGATGAGAAGTGATCATGGACTGTTCTTGATACTGTTAATTGGAGAGTAGGAGATTTGTGTGGGTGAATTTTGCAGTTGTTTCCTTGGATAAGGGGAGCGAAGGCCTTTAATGGGTGGGGTGCCCCCAGTTGGAATTTATTGAATCTGGATACTCTCTGACTTAAACATTTTTAAAAAAAAATTGATTTCATAGAGGAAGGGAGAGGGAGAGAGATATAGAAACATTAACAATGAGAGAAAGTCAGCGATCGGCTGCCTCCTACACATCCCCTACTAGGGATCGAGCCTGCAACCCCTGGCACGTTCCCTTGACCGGAATCGAATCCAGTCCGCAGGCCGACGCTCTATGCACTGAGCCAAGTCAGCTAGGGCCTTTTTGACATTTTTAGGCAAATTTTTAAATCTTCACCTAAGGACATTTTTCATTGATTCTAGAGAGAAAGGAAGGGAGAGGAAGAGAGAGAAACATTTGATTGGTTTCCTCTTGGACATGCCCTGACTGAGGTTTGGAACTGCAACCTAGGTATATACCCTGACTGGGAATCAAACCTGAAACCTTTTGGTGTATGGGATGATGCTCCAACCAACTGAGCCACCCCGCCAGGGCGCTGTCTGGGATTTTTTTAAATCTACCTGTTGGCGGTGCACTGTTGCTTAGTGGCCTCCAAAGCCAGGGCTGTCCTGGACATGGTGGTATCACTTTGTTCTACCCAGTACCCTTAGAATAGAAGTAGACTGGGTAGAAAGGTATTATACCCCGGCATTCATTTTTCAGTTATAATCACAAATTATAAGATTAATAATTCTTAATTGAGCACCTGCCTTGTACTTGGCGCCTTGCAGGATGGAGAGAGAAATAGGTCTCACGGTGATAGGAAGATGTAGCAGCTAACAGGGCAGTGGTGAAGTGCATGGGCTTTGGAGCCGGACTGGCGGGGCTCAGCGCCCGGCCCTGCCACTTTGCTGCAGGGAGGCCTTGGCCATGTTACTTCCTTTCTTGGGTCCTCCCCACATTTTTCCTCTGAAATAGCAGAGTCTGGGTTCAGATCCATTGCGTGAGCTTTCAGGGCCCTTGGTTCTGAGACATGATGATATTTTAGGAAAATGCACTTCCTAAGAGGGAGAAGGAGCGCTGGCCTGGGAACGGAATGGTCATGGGTTCAATTTTTGTTCAAGGGCATGCACCTGTGTTGCAGGTTTGATTTTTTTCCCCCCAGCCATGGTCGGGGCTCTGGGCGTGTGTGGGAAGCACCCACTTGATATAGTAATTCATGTGCCCCTCTCACATCAGTCTCTCTCTCTCCCTTCCACCCTCCCTGCCTTCTTGTTCTCTACTCTTTAGAAAATCAGTGGGAAACATAAAATTTCAAAGAAAAAGAGGGATAGGAAGTAATATTATTTTCAGGTTATCAGTAAAATAGGGCAACATGGAACTAACTAATCGTCTGGACGGTGTGACTAGAGATGCATAGAAACTTAGCAAATGGAGGCAGGTGGCCGAGGCCAGGTCACACCTGGTCTTGAAGGAACCGAACAGGTGTTTAGATTTCATTGTTAGTTTCTCAATTTCGGCACTACTGACGTGTGAGGCGGAAGGTTTCTTTGTTGTGGGGACTTGTCCTGTACCTCTCAGATCCCCTTCCAAACCACACCTCCCTCCCTCTCCTTGCCCCCAAAGTTCCTGGAGGTGTTAAACCTCCCTGGTAAAGAACCGCTGCTGGTAGAAGATCAAATTTATGTTTGTGGAGGGTGGCTCTGGCCGCGGTGACGCCATATGGGGAGTGAGTGGGAGCTGGTAGATGTTCCGGGAGAGGTGACAGCGGCTTGGGCCAGATGGGAGTGTTGGTGAGAGATAGTCCCTGTGGTGAGACTTCGTTGAGCTAACGTTAGTTGCCAGTATCATCTTGCATTTCCCGAGGGCCTAGAAGCCTAGGCCCCTGGGTGCCACCCTCTAACTTACCTCTGCTTTACAGATGAACGAAATCGAAGTGTGTCCGGAGTGTTACTTAGCTGCTTGCCAAAAACGCGACAACTGGTTTTGTGAGCCTTGTGTAAGTTGGATTTCCTTCCCTTCGCTTTCTGAACCCTGTGCCTGGATGACTCCCCACGACACAGCGTTCCATCAGGTGGCTTACTCGAACAAACTTTGGGTGACGTTTTTAAATAATGACGTTTTTACCGGTAAAGTTGTGGCAGAGTGAAAGCAGCGTGGGTAGGAGAAACCCCTTCGGTGGCTCATCGAGAGAGCGGTCACTAGCCGGCGTGGTGCCGATGGTGACACGAGTGTTAAATGAGTGTGTGTCGCTCACAAACCTGTTTTAAGAGGTTTGGAGATAACCTCCTTGGATTAAGTCCATGGTCTCTCTCTCCAAATGTGGTGGCGGTTGGGGGAGGGAGGGGAAGCAATTGGGAGAAAAACGACCCTTGTGTCCCTGTGGTTCTGCATTTGCCAGTCCGGTGTTCCGTGTAGAGAGACGCAGTGTTGGAGTGGGCTCGTGGCGGGGTGTATGTTGGGGGCGAGATTGGGCAAGTGCAGTGAGCAGTGAAAACACCGTTTATGTCTCTCCCTGCACTTGGAGAGGAACACCTGAATGGTTAAGGATTTGGGGAGCCCTCCATGAAAACAAAAGAGGCTAATACCGCCCCTTATTACATGCTACGTTTGATCCTCCACCTTAACAGAGGCTGTAAGGGCTGCTGCCTCTGAGTTTTGCACAGAAAAGTGGGATCTTGCTCAGGGCCCCCCCAGGTGATCACAACTCAGCCCGTTTCCCAGCCCTGTTTTGTCAGCGCTCCGTTCTTGGTCTCACCATTCACCCCCCACCCTCCCCACCCCCGTCCCCATCTTCGCCCAGGCCTACTGGCCACGCACCGCCTCGGGGACACCACCTGGGAGACTGTTCGAAACGATTCTCCTTGAGTTTGTGGCCTCTGCCACCGCTGCTTCGCTTTATCCCCACCACACCACGCTTTGATGTATGTCTCTTGCCGTCAAATACATTCAGACGCTGGATTTTGTTTTTCTTCTCCTAGAGCAATCCGCATCCTTTGGTCTGGGCAAAACTGAAGGGCTTCCCATTCTGGCCTGCCAAAGCTCTGAGGGATAAAGACGGGCAGGTGGATGCCCGGTTCTTTGGACAACACGACAGGTGGGAGTTAAAAACGGGCTGCCAGCGTGTAGCTCTCACTGGGCCTGTGATAACGGTCCGTGGGGGCGAGGAGGAGCGGACGGTATGGCTGTCGTTTTGTTGATTGTCATGATACCCACCGGTGATCTTATAGTTTAAAAGTACCGTCCCGTGCTGTGCTGGCCTGGAAAGTAATGCGTGGGCTTCAGCCTTTGCAGGTACGTGAGAAGAGAACCTTGCTTCCGCGCTTTGGTTGATGAAAGCAGCGCCAGAATAAGGTTCCATGGTTACTTCCGTTGCTGCCGTTCCTTTTTCTTTGTCCTGGAGTAAATCAAACCTTTGTGCAAATTGGTTTTCAAAATAATGCTCTCCGCCATCAGAAGCATTTCCCCAGGTTCCTGGAAAATGGATCTCCTCTATTCTCCCTCCTCCCCGTTCCCTTTTCCCTGAAGCTAAATGAGAAATTATAAGGGGTGACTGTTTTGGCAGGTGTGAGCCCTCCCTCCCAGCCTTTCCGCCTTCCCCCTCGCCCACTGTGAAGGGAGTTACTCCAGTGATTAGCGGTTCCCGTTAGAGCACAGCCCCCTGCGTGCTCGAGAACCACAGGTAGACTGAGATGAGCAGCAGTTAATATCGTAGCTCTATTTTAGCGAGTTAAGTTATGATTAAATAAGGCAAAAGCCCTTCGGAAGCCCCACCGAGCCGTTTGACAAAAGTGTGGGAGTGTGTAGGGGAGAATATGTAAAAGACATGATGCTGAATATTTCACACAGCACAGAACGTACAGACCGTGCAGCTGATGATTTCGTACAACACTGGAATCTGCGGTAACCCACTCTCTGTTAAATTTTGCTTATCATCTTGCAAGTCAAGGAAAAGGGTGAATTCCAGAGTAATCTACAAAATCGGTTACTAGGACCTCAGGCCGTCCAGGGTTAGGAGGCGAAGTGGAAGTTAGCCAAGGTGATCGTGGGTTTGATAGGAGGTATTATTTCCCTTTATTTTATTTTGACCGTTTTTTGTTGGATCTCTCTTAAAAATTCACTTATTTGTTCACTCAAAGAAATAGGTATTTGGTGCCTGCTGTGTGGGCCAGGTTGTGTGCTGGATGCTGGGGCCTTAGGATTGGGTAGGCAGACAACACTGTGTCTGCCCATCAAGAGGGCGGCATCCTAGCAGGCAAGACTGACAATACACAAGTAAATAAACAGAAACGGTGCTCTCAGGTCAGCAGGGGAGCGTGGGGCCCAGTGAAGATCTGGGTGGAGGGGCCAGAGAGAGCAGAGACTCGGGTGCAGAAGGGCCAAGGGCCATGGTGCTGGGGAAAAAGCCAGGAGCACCGTGTGATTGGAATAGGACGAGGGAGGAGAGGATGGTAAGACGTGGGGTTCGGAGGTTGGGCAGGTCCCGGATCACATGGGCTGTTGTCAGGAGCCTGGCTTTTATTTGAAGAGCAAAAGGCATTGGTGGTAGATGCATGTCTTCCCGCCTCTTCGTCAGAACATGCCCGTGTCAACCAATGATTTGGGGTTATTCTTATTCTGCAGAATAACAATATGGACTGACTTAGGATACAAGCCCCTCTGCCCCCGATGTTCCCCTACCCCCAGAATCTACTTTCAGCATGGACCTTTTTCTCCTCCTCATGCCCCTTGAAGGTGGCTTTGGGGCATGAAGTTTGCTAGCTCTGGAGGCAGTTTTTTTTTAAGACAGCAGCACAGATTGGTTAGATTTTCTTGAGCTCCCTTGGTGTCCTCTGTCCCCGGGAGGGAACATGCTGAGCTGTTGGGCTCATTTTGGGCGGGCACCGTGCATTGGGCAAGGTGTTTGGACACGCGCAGGGTGGAGGGACAGTGTGTTGGCCTTGTAGGAATGTGTCAGTTAGCCTTGGGCAGGGAGTCGCTGACAGGGTGGGGGAAGCCACTCCTTCAAGGATGGGCATCCCTCCCTCCCCTGAGATGCCTTTAAAGCAGAATGGGGCCGGCGTTGTCCACAGCTGGCTCTGGAGCAGGCCCAGGAACACGACGGGGAGACTACAGGGAGGCTGCAAGATGGGTAGCATGCTGTCTCTTTATGGGGAGTTTGCTTTCGGGGATGTAGAGCCAAAACGTGAGCCTGGACAGGTGTCAGTGAAACAGGTCAAGACAGCGGAATAAGACCTATTACAGACGACTCCCTGGTCACCGTCAAGGTAATGAATACTGGAGCTGGAGAGGCTGTTCTGCAAATCAGGGCATGATCTTAAAGGTCTCCTCATGTGCCTTTGTCCTTTAAAATACTTTTATTTCACCTGACCGGTTTTGCTCAGTGTTTGAGCATCAGCCCGTGCACCAAGAGGTTACTGGTTCCATTCCTGGTCAGGGCACACGCCCAGGTTTTGGGCTCGTTCCCCAGCACAGGGTGTGCAGGAGGCGGCCAGTCGACGTTGATGTTTCTCTCTCATCGATGTTTTTATCCCTCTCTCCCTCTCCCTTCCTCTCTCTCTCTAAAGCCAATTAAAATATATTTTAGAAAAACCGAACACACAACTTTAAATGCTATTTTTAAAAATTATTAAAATATATTTTGATTTCTTTTTTCAGACACACAATATTAGGTAAAAATATAGAAAACATCTTATTCAATTCCTGCAGAGCTGGCATTAACTGAGGGCCAGCGAGGCAGCAGGCATTGTTTTAAGTGCTTTTTATAAAAGTTGCTTTTTATCCCCCTTTCACTGGTAAGAAAACTGAGGACCAGAGCTAGGAAGAACCTCAGCTGTGGCCTCTCACAACATTGCCCCCACAGGCTGTGTATTGTTAAAGAAAATCTAATTTTCCTTTAAATATTTCCTGGGCCTGCTTAAAGGAAAAGAAACAGTCACTTTCCAGAAATCACTTGCCAAGCAACTTCATTGAAGGCACTTAGGAACCTTGGAAGCAACAGGTAAGGCCCCGATATCAGATAACAGTGTGGGGGAAACTCGGTCGCAGGGACCGACTGGCCGATCCGCTCCTGGTGGTGCCGGGACGGGGGCATGTTCTTTGCTCCTTTTGGTACCTTCTCTCTTTTCCTGATGGCAGCGCTGAGGCTGGCTCAGGGACGGGAGTCACGGGTCTGCAGACAGCCCTGGGAGCCTGACTGCTCTGCAGACCTGTCGCATCTGTCCAGACCTTTACCCCACGCAGTTGTAAGGCCTGGAGGCTAGGTCATTCCACCCGGGCTGCAGAAGTGGTTCCCCAGGTCTCAGCCTAGAAGCAGCAGTGAGCTGGAATGGACGAGGAGCTGGGTGCTTCCAGCACTCCGAGAGAGCAGATATTGTTGGGGTGGTCAGTTTCAGTGTGTGTGTGTAGTCTAGCACCCCCAAGAGTTGCAAACAGCAGACAGCCTGTGCCCTGAATTCTGCCCCATGCACATCCTTGATTTCCCCGGGGCTGCTTTTTCTTTTAAAAATGGGAGCGAGATGCCAACCATGAACATTTGGGTAAGACATAGTAGAAATCCCTATTTTGTTTCTCTTAGGAACCTTAGGTGGCTCGGTAGTGGGGGGCTGGCTGATTTTATTATTTTAAATATATTTTATTGATTTTTTACAGAGAGGAAGGGAGTAGGATAGAGAGTTAGAAACATCGACATCAACGAGAGAGAGATCATCTGCCTCTTGTGGGGATGTGCCCACAACCAGGATACATACCCTTGACCAGAACTGAAACTGGGACCTTTCAGTCCGCAGACCGACGCTCTGTCCACTGAGCCAAACCGGTTTTGGCGGGGTGGGGATTGGAGGGGCTAATTCTTATAGGGGCACTTCTGATCGCACTCAGGAGGATGGTGTTTGCCTCAGACTGCCGTGAGTTTAATTCCCCCCATCGTGTGCGGGGCTTTCTGGAGAGGGATCCCCGCTGGAGGTGATGGTCTGAGAAAGCCAAAGGCCTCCTTGGAGAGCTCGCTCCCACCAGATTCCCAGCTGGAAACCGCTTGAGGCTGGGGAATAAAATGTGACCGAGTCCCAGCTCGGATGTGTCTGTGTCAGCTCTGCCTTCCCCAGAGCATGGGAGTTGTGTGCCCATCTCCTGCCTGAGGTCCAGGGGTCACCGATTCCAGGAAGGCAGCTCATGTTCTCAGCAGTCTCTGCAGAGCCCACGGGGGTGAGGGTGGAGGGTTGAAGGTAGGGAGGTGGAACCAGCCTGGGAAGTGGAGGGCGCACACCTGACGGCTAAGTGAGGGGAGCTCTCTCTCATATTCAAAACCATGCACCTCCTTGTAGGGGTATGGCTTTCCACCATCTCCTCCTTGCTCCATGGAGAACCCCAGTTTTTAAATTCATTAAAAATTATTTTTTTATTGTTTAAAGAAGCACATATGTCTCCTTTCCCCCCACTGACACCCTCCTCCCCCGCCACTCTTTTCCCCCAGAGAACCCCAATTTTAAAAGCGAAAACTTGTTATTGCTTGAGTGCACAATAGTGAGCTCAGGGAGTAATCTTCTCTGGGGAGGTGTGGTCTAGGATGCAGTGACTGTCTTCTAATTCTCTACCAACCCAAAGCCAAAGTGGGCGTTATTATTTTTTTTTAGGGATTAAAATGATTAAATCTATTGAGGCTTTTAATGTTTCATGTTCACGTTCAGTCCTGATGACATAACATGTGTGTTAAGTGGATTATTTATTAACCATTCAAAGCCAGTCATTTAAAAAAGAAAAGGAATGTGCATTTAAGAGTCTTGGCAAGCGCACTAGGCTAATTTGGTTTGTGTTAAGAAGAAAACAATTCTGAAACAGACCTGAGTGTGCCATCGACTGATGAACAAATAAGGGGAATGTTGTATGCATACAGAGTGGAGTACTATTCAGCCTTAAAAATTATGCCACCGCACGGCTGAAACTAGAGGGCAACATGCTAGGTGAAATAACCCAATCATATAAGGACAAACACAGCATGGTTCCAGTTATAGGAGGAATCTGTGTCAGATTCATAGAATCAGGGTGGCATCGTGGTTGCCAGGGGCTAGGGGCGGGCAAATGGGGAATTATTAGTCAACAGGCATAATGTTTCAGTTACACACGATGAATACGCTCTAGAGATCCGCTTGCTGTACAACCTTGTGCCTGTAGCCAGCAATTCTGTGTTGTACACTTGCACATTTGTGACAACGGTAGAGCTGTTCAATGTTTTTAACCACAACAAAGTAAGATGTTTTTTAAAAAAGTTAAATAAAAAACCTTGGAAATAACCAAAGTCGACTTAAAAATCTCTCTCTCTTTCTTGCCCTCCTAGAGCCTGGGTTCCAATAAATAATTGCTACCTCATGTCTAAAGAAATTCCTTTTTCTGTGAAAAAGACTAAAAGCATCTTCAACAGTGCAATGCAGGAGATGGAGGTGTATGTGGAGAACATTCGCAGGAAGTTTGGGGTTTTTAATTACTCTCCGTTCAGGACGCCCTACACGCCCAACAGCCAGTACCAAATGCTGCTCGACCCCAGCAACCCCAGCGCGGGGGCCGCCAAGATAGACAAGCAGGAGAAGGTCAAGCTCAACTTCGACATGACCGCGTCCCCCAAGATCCTCATGAGCAAGCCCATGCTGAGCGGGGGCACCGGCCGCAGGATCTCCTTGTCGGACATGCCGCGCTCCCCCATGAGCACAAACTCCTCCGTGCACACGGGCTCCGACGTGGAGCAGGACCCCGAGAAGAAGGCCATGTCCAGCCACTTCAGCGCCAGCGAGGAGTCCATGGACTTCCTGGACAAGAGCACAGGTCAGCCCCGGGCGGGAGCGGGTGGGGGAGGCGGCCTCGGGGATTTCCACAGCCTCCGCCCCTGGGGGCCAGTGCCGACCGCTTTGCAGAATCTCAGGGAGCTCCTTGGCGTTTCGTTCCAGTGGAAAGAGGGACGAAGCTGGGTCCTTGCTGTTGGGGACCCAAAAAAAGGACAAAAGCATTCCCCACAGGCCAGCTTTGCAGGTCATTCCTGGGAGTGGGCAGAGATGGTTAAGAGATCTCTTGCAGGGTTCAGCTCAGATGCCCTTGAGGTTCATTACAGCGACTTTCCACAAGTTTTTTTTTTTTTTTTTTTAATATATTTTATTGCTTTTCTACTGAGAAGAAAGGAGAGGGATAGAGTTAGAAACATCGATGAGAGAGAGACATCAATCAGCTGCCTCTTGCACGCCCCCTACCGGGGATGTGCCTGCAACCAAGGTACATGCCCTCGACTGGAATCGAACCTGGGACCTTTCAGTCCACTGACCGACGCTCCATCCACTGAGCCAAATCGGTTTTGGCTCCGCAACAGTTTTTAAGAATTTTATTTTTAAGGGAAACAGTTTCCTATTCAAACCCACGCACTTACATCATTTAATGCTCACCCGTCAGAGAAACATGCAAGGTAAACAGTACTCCTCTTTCCCCAAGAACTGCCCCACGCCTCAAAAGCCCCCTGGTTGAACAGCTGCCTTGCATTTTTTTAAAAATATTTTTTTGATTTTCCACAGAGAGGAAGGGAGAGGGATAGAAAGCTAGAAATATCAATGAGAGAAACACTCGATCAGCTGCCTCCTGCACGCTCCTTGCTGGGGATGTGCCCGCAATCAAGGTACATGCCCTTAACTGGAATTGAACCTGCAACCCTTCAGTCCACAGGCCCACGCTCTATCCACTGAGCCAAACCGGTTTCGGCTGCCTTGCATTTTGAGACGTGCTGTCGCCGAGTGGTTAAGAATGAGGACGCTGGCTTCAGATCCCAGTTCTGCCACTCCTGTCTGTGTGGCAGGAGTCAGCGTCCCTAAGCTCTTCTGCCTTAGTCTCCGCGTCTGTAACGTGGTGATAGGAAAAGGATCTGCCTCAGAGGTGCTGATAAGGACTAAACGAGTCAAAATGCACAGAGGCTTAGAACGGTGCCGGGAACAGTCAAGGCTTCAAAAACGTTGACGGCTGTATTATTTCTTACGGCTGCCGATCAGATGCCTTTGCTGTTGGACGCAGTAACTCGTGTTGACATAGTTTCAGAGTAAAACTTCCCTTTGCCCTTTAGTTTCTGGCCAGAGTCCTTAAAAGCTTCTTTTTATTCCACGACACGATTCCGCTGAAGCCCGGTTAACAGAATGCGGTGTGTCCACACACAGGCCCCCGGCCCACTGGCTCCCAGGGAGAGCTTGCTTTGAGGAGGTGTGTTAACCGTGGCAGCAGGCCGGGAAGAACCGCGGTTGCGTGAACTTTTCGTGGCCACGATTTTTGCCGATTTCTAGTACCGCCTACTTTATCACATTCTTAAAACAGGAAACCTCCAGCTTGGCCTCATCATCCTTAGCGGAATAAAATGTATGAACGCATGTGTTTAAATTGCTGGTTGTATTTTTTTCCTAAAATACGTGAAACGAAGACCTAACTTTTCATATAGCACCTGTGGGGCCATGAACCCACTCTCCGTCCTCCTGCACCGTATTTCAGAAAAACAGGGTCAGTGTGTTGTTGACTTTAGCTTCCTTCTTTCTTCCCTTGGGCGGAACAGAGGTTGAAATGACATCAGCAGTCCTGGCGGAATTCCTGATCATTTGAGTAGCGTTTGAGGTCCTTCAGTTAGTAGACTTTCAAGTCTTTCTACCAAAATAATACCATCCCCTTGGCTGGGATGTGCTTGGGTTATTTAGCTAATCCTGCGTTGCACAGCCGGTGAGTAGTTCAGGAAGAGAAGGTGACACTCAAAATTGTTTTAATCTTACAAATGGTCCCTTTTTCTATAGGGGGCCCGATAGTAAATCTGTTAGGCTTAGTGGGTGGGTCTCTGTCACAACCCACAACCATCACAGCCATAGGCAGTATACTAAAGTATAAATTTCATATGATTTGTATGTTTAGTGTACTATTAATCTTTTTGATTCCGCTCCCCCTCACCTCCAACCATATAAAAATGGCAAAATATAAGTACCTTCTTAGCCTGCAGGCCATATAAGAACTGGTGGTATGCTGGATCTGGCCTGTAGCTGGGTTTGCCAACCTCTATTGTATAAATTAAGAGAAACTGGTTCAGCCTCCCAGTTTTACAAGAGGCAAGTTGAGGGCCCTTCAGAGAGAGTGGGGGAGGTGCCAAGGTTCCCAGCATCCCATCCTTACTGAAGAAACAGCCAGTCCAGTTTTCTTTCCATTGCACTCTACTGCCCTCTGCTGTTTGCAGCGATAAGAGCATTTATGGGTAGAAGTGGACTAATTATTGAAATGTTCCCATAGTCAGACAAGACTGTGCTTTATCTAAAGTTGTATTAGGAAAAAAAGAAAAAAAGATTGCCATAGGAACAGAGAAACCATATAGTTACAGCAATGAACATTTTTTAACCCGCAACATAAAATGGAAATAAATTATTAAATAAAACCTATATGAGAATTTAGAAACCTTTTTTTTTTTGTGAGGGGAGAGGGCGTGTGGATTGAGGAGCTGAGAATCCTGTGTCTGTGACCTTAGAACCGGATTTAGCTTTTCTATAAGTACTTTGTGCAGCCAAAAGCCTTATACTAGAATCCCATTGTCTTAATGATCAAAGTGGTTTATATCCTCAGGATTTTGTTTTCTTTGCTTCCCCCTTAATTACATAATTAAGAGACCTCATGGCCAGAATTGATGCCTTTGACAATATTTGCTTGTGGGAATCCCATTTTAAGTCATTAATATGTTTTAGGATGAGAATCCTGGGGCCTGTGAGCTAAAGGTCCTTTGGTCTTAGAGCTCTATATGGGTCACTGCTTAAGGAGGAGGAAAAACACATTCACAAACTCCTTTATATTGTGAAATCCATATGTATTTATAACACATTTGTTATTTACAAAGACTGAAGTCACAGACGGTACCACCTACCTCAGTCAGCCCTTAGCTAGTTTCTAGGACTTTCTCCATGTTGATTTATGTCATATGCTTCCTTTGAAAACTCAAATACGTCCAGAGGTCAGGCTGATATGGATACGAGAGGCGGGAAAGTGGTAGGGACTGGAGTGAACTAAAGCAGAACTACACCTTATTGTGATGCATTACACGTACACATGTGTGCTTGTGTGTGCAACCCTCCCCAAAGCAGTGCCGTGTTCACAACCTGACGCGTGATATTCTGAGCTATCGAAAGGGCATGGGGCCTTTTCCTCCTCCTGGTTATAGCCATGTGGGAATGCGGGCTGAGTGTTGCCAGATTTCTGGTTGCTCAAGAGAAGTTTCAAATTTTTTTAAAATGCAAATACCCGGGCTTTTAAATATTGGCTCATTTAACAACAACAACAACAACAATAATATGCTAGGTCAGACACATCGGGCACTGGTTGGTGCATGTATCACCTGTTTGCTACGTCTGGTGTAGACTGGAGTTTTTAAAAAAAATTTATTTAAACTTAACCTTGTGTTCTGAGTGCTTTTTCCGGCTAGTGAATAACCCTTCAACACAGCATTTCTGTCCTCTCGTTGTACCGTCCAGTGATGTTCTGCTGTGTGGCTCATCCGTGTACACCACCAGGACTTGTGAACACACAGGTTGTTTTACAAGGTTTTATAAGCAGAGGAAATTTAGCACGAATCAATCCTTCACCCCCACCCCACCTGGAGGGCTGGGGTGTGAGGGAGGGGGAAGGGCCGTTTTTTCTAACTTCATTCTAAGACTCCTGTTTCATGTAGTCAGAACAGCCCTCAGCACAGGCAAGGATTTTGTAAATGCAGATAACAAATGATGTGCTTCAGCCCACACTCATACATTGTACATCAAAGTATGAAATCTTATTAAATTATTGGTGACTTCAAAGCCCGATAGTTTTTCCTGTGGGCAATATTTATGGCTTTATAAAAGG
The DNA here is from genome assembly GCA_004026805.1 of Lasiurus borealis. Lineage (NCBI taxonomy): Eukaryota > Metazoa > Chordata > Mammalia > Chiroptera > Vespertilionidae > Lasiurus > Lasiurus borealis. The sequence goes on along the minus strand of PVJN01010573.1, from coordinate 41,685 downwards.
ATTGGCCTCAGTTTCAAAGCTTAATTGAAATGAGCATTTCCAAATGTCTTTTTGCTTTTGAAAGGGCCTCAAGTGATTCCACACGGTTTCTCAGTCTTGGCACCACCGGCCCTTTGGGCTGGATGACAACTCTGTTGGGGGACTGTCCTGTGCACTGTAGGTTGCTCACCAGCATCCCTGGTTCCCACCGTGAGATGCCAGTAGCTCACACCCTGTTCACACCCCAAGTGCCTCCAGACATTATCACATGTCCCCTAGGGGCAAAGTCACCCCTCCTTTCCTCATTGAGAACTACTTTCTTAATGTACCCCACTTCTGAATTTTAGCTCTGACAAAATTCTGATTGCTTCACATTTTATCTTTGAAACTCTTCAATATTTACCTTTAATTTTGTCTCACTTTTTTCTTGATCATAATATTATATAATTAAGAACACATCATTGTACCCTAAGAGACGGCAACTATTAGGAATTGGCCGTTCCTTCAGATATTTTTGATGTACATAATCACATGGATGGTAATAATTTTGGGGCGGTAGAATGGGATCATACTAAGTAAGCTTTTTGCTTCTTTCAACTTAGCGATATTTCTTTGGCTTCTTTCTGTGTTAGTGTATATACTTCTAACTGTCAGTACTATATAGATTGTACGTGAATGTGACAAGTATTGAGGTCAGAACTGAGTTTTGGGAGCTATTAGTTGGGGGAGAAACCTGGTTTTATGAAGTCATGTGAATGTAAATGTTTTAAATGGATGCACCGATTTGTTTTCTTCACGTAATTTAATTTTTCTGAATCTGCATCCTTGCTAACTTTTCTGATGTCCAACGCTGTAGGCACTTTGGCCAGCTTCGTATTTAACATGTTTCTCTAGATGGCCACATACAAAACCAGGATAAATTTTAAGAGCAGTCATACACTTATGGTGCTTTTTCTTTACGTACATGTTTCTGTGTTAGTGTATGTTTTCTAAGATTTCGAAGGTCATCCCCATTGCAGCCTGCATCAGAGCGGCATTCCTTGGTATGGCCCAAGAACACCGCATGTGGCTGTACCACAGTTTGTGGAGGGACACTGGGGTTGTTCCCACCTTTGGGCTGCTGTGGACCGAGTTGCTGTGGACATTTGTGTACAGGGTTTGTTTGTGTTCCTGTTTGGGAGTGGACCTTCATGAAACGTACAGGTATTGTCTGTCTGTGTGTGTGTGCTGCATGAGTTTCTCTGCTTTATACATAAAGTGTAAGATATTTGTCATCTTCTAAGGACCACTCCTTGCCCCCTTGAGGGCCATATTGCCCCTACTGGGATGCACGGGCTGGGGTGATAGCAGTGGAGACGGCGGTCAGTGGAGGGGTTGGGGGTATATTTTGGAAGTGGCGGGCAGAGGCCTGGCTGAAAAATTGGCAAAGTTGAGGCAGGAGGAATTGGAATGGCTTTGGGCAGTCTGGTGAGTGTGTGTAGCATTAATTGGTAGGAGTTGAGGCCAGTACATGGTCTGTCACAAATTGGGCAGGTGGCACTTGGGTGGACGTCGGCCTGGCTTTTTCAGGGACCTGTGGGCTGCTAAGGGACTCAGGCGCCGCCCCTCTGTCAATGGCATGAAGCATTGTGGTTCTGGATGCCTGTAGGGGTGGGCCTGTCCGCCACTGGCCGGGTGCAGAGTGAAGCATGCCTGTCTCCACGGAAACCAGTGTTCTTCCATCACTCTTTTTCTTGTAGGGTCCAAGTGCTCTGTTCATAAAAACATGTTCCTTGCTGTAGCCAGTTTGGCTCAGTGGATAGAGAGAGCATCAACCTGCTGACTAAAGGGTCCTGGGTTGGATTCCGGTCAAGGGCACATGCCTGGGTTGTGGGCTCAGTCCCCCGTCAGGGTCATGCAGGAGGCAGCCAATGATTCTCTCTCATCATTGATGTTTCTATCTTCCTCTTCCTTCCTCTCTGGATTCAATAAAAAATGTATTTAAAAAAACATGTTTCCTAAACTTCAATACTGACACTTCATTATCAAAGGAAACCTTATGTGTCTGTGAAATTAACAGCTTGTTCCCATTATTTACTTATTTTTACTACACACTTGCTCCTGTGCTCGCACACACAGGATTATATTGGTTGATTTTAGAGAGAGAGAGGAAGGGAGAGAAACATTGATTGTTGGTCCACTTACTTATGCCTCCATTAATTGTTTGTATATGCCCTGAACAGGGATCGAACCTGCAACCTTGGTGTATTGGGATGATGCTGTAACCCACTGACCTGCCTGGCTAGGGCCACACAGAATTACAAAGACCATGGCTTTACCTGTGTTGTTAGAATCCTCCGTATGACCACGAGGGGGCAGGGCTCCGTTAGGCCGCCGCCCGTCTCCTTGCTTTTTTAATTCCATCTGTCAAGCAGGGCAATATGGCTGCACATGGTTGAGGTCTCTTCTGACAGTGCCTTTGCGTGGGATTTTGTTCCTGTTCCTTTTAGATTAGGCTTCTTCTTTTTCTTCTTCTTCTTTTTTAATATACTTTATTGATTCTGTACAGAGAGGAAGGGAGAGGGATAGAAAGCCAGAAACATCGATGAGAGAGAGACATCGATCAGCTGCCTCTTGCACGCCCCCTACTGGGGATGTGCCCGCAACCAAGGTACATGCCCTTGACTGGAATCAAACCCGGGACCTTTCAGTCCGCAGGCCGATGCTCTATCCACTGAGCCAAACCGGTTTTGGCAAGGGTTAGGCTTTTTGGCAGAGCTCCCCGCAGTCCCCAGGAGTGCTTTGATTGCGTGCTAAGTGAGACCCTCTGTGCTAGCCGGCTTGTTCCTTTGTTTGAGAGCAGCGGTTGCCAACCGGGGGTCCATGGGGTCCGAGAGGTGCCAAAGGTTGGTGACTGCTATTTCAGAGGGCACACTTAGGGAAGCCTGGTCAGCAGTCCCCACGGGGAGGGCCTTATACCTGTCCTTTAGCCACTGAAAGTCTCTTGGGAGCAGTGGGGCATAAATCAGTGGATTACAGTATTTAAAAACAAAAACACTAAAAGATATTCCAACACTAAAGATTTGGAAATACTTAAGTCTTTTAAAATGCCCCTTCCTTCATCTATTTTTGTTCATTTATGTAAAAGCACTGTATTTCTGCCTGTCATCCTAGTAGTGGCGCTAGGAGCAGGGTCAGTACCAGTAATAATCACAGCCCACAGCCCTCGGAATGATGTATGCTGGGTCAGGTCTTCGTTCATTCTTACAGTAAAACCAACTTAAGTTAGTATTCAAAAGAGCTGAGTCCTCAAAAAGGTCTCGAATGTTTCTCTAGCACTTGCTAAGCCCAGGTGACCTGCTCCCCCGCTCTGCTCCTTATTTCTGGAGGAGGAGATGGATTCCCCAGAGACAGGACTGCGTGGTCTCTGTGTGGGTGGGTCAGTCTCAGCACTTGTTGACATTTGGGGCTAAGAGAGTTCTTTTCAGGGGCACCGTCCTGTGTCCTGATAGGCTGTTAGCTGTATCCCTGGTCTCTACCTACTAAAGTGCCTGGAGCACCTGGTCTCCTGTTCTGACAGCTGAAAGCATCTGCAGACACCACCCTGTGTGCCCTGGAGGAGAGCTGGTTTGGATGATTGAAACCGAAGCCCTAGAGGGGAATGGGAAATGGGAAATGCTACTACACTACAAGCAAGCGATGCACAGGGTAGTACTTACCAGATGCCAGACACCTGTCCAGGTGATTAACTTGGTCCTTACAATGTGTAGTACTGTTACCCTCCCTTCGGGGCCTATTGTTAATATTCCTCTTGGTTGCTGCCAGGAAGGGAGATTCAGAGACTGAAGGTAACGCACCCAAAGTCACACAGCAAGTCAGCCGCAGAACTGGGACTTGCACTCAGTCCACTCCTGAGTCCACTTCTCTCTGCATCTGGTCTTTGCCACTGCATTACGTTAAAGGGAGTGTTGGCAGGTCCTGGCGCTGGAGAGGAGGTGACCTCAGGTGTATTATTGGTGTAGATGTTCCTGAATACTCATTCTGAGCATCCCCATTTGGCAGGTGAAGAAATTGAGGCAAGCACCCAGGCACAGGAAGGGGGCGTAGTTTGCTAATGTTTCTTCACTCCATCAGGGCTGCGTTTAGCTTCGGCAGCACTGTTCCTTTGCTGTTGGAGTCCCACGCTCTCCTAAGGGGTGCAAGTGCAGTAGCTGTGAGGCCGAGCCCTGCGTCTCCCCAAACGGGTGACCTGCCATTGGTGAGCCCAGCTCTGGTCTCTGCATCTGGCCCGTGCTGGGGGCTGCTTTAAATGGCTATTTATTTTGAGATTTTTACACCCACGAATGGGCCAAACCAATTTCAGTGGCAGCTAAGCCAGTTTGTCTTCGAGCTTTGTGTCTATAGAATAACTGGGAGGCCTCCTACCTGTGTGGCTGTGATGGTTTCACATGGGGAGGAAGTCCTTTGCTTGGAAACAAATGGCCGGCCCTGCCCGCCCCCCCTGCTCTGGTGCCCTGCTGGAATCAAATATAGTTTCTCTGCTCTTCCCCACCCCACACCTACCTACACGTCTGATTTGTTTACTTCTGCGTAACTCTGTCCTTTAACAAGTCCCTTATCTTTTCAGCGTCGCCGGCCTCCATGAAGACAGGCCAAGCAGGGAGTTTATCCGGCAGCCCGAAACCTTTCTCTCCTCAAGCATCCACGCCAATCACGACGAAAACAGACAAGACGGCCACCACCGGAAGCATCCTGAATCTTAACCTGGGTCAGTGGGGATTCTTGGAAGTCTCTTGCTGGGGCACCTGAATATTTTTGCAAGTTGTGATGTCTTCTGTTGTGTGGTTCTTAAGCTCCGAACTCCTTTGTGTAAAGCGTTTAGAAGGTAAAGTAGAAGAACAGGAAGATGGGTCAATAAAAGGGACAAGTGAGGGATTTCCTGGGGGCTGTTGAAGTATCTTAGGCCAGTGTTTACAGCCGTACTTGCCCTTGACCATGGTCACCCAGTTCTCACGTGTAAATACATATATTTGAAGTTACATGTGTATGTACACATATCAAGAATTATGAATCAGCATTTACCTTTTATGTGCAGGATATTCTTAGACCAAAGTCTTTAGCAGAAGTTGGCATTGGAAATGTTAATTACCTAACTTTATGAGGTTACTAGAGGCCCGGTACATAAAAATTCATACACTGGAGAGGGTCCCTCAGCCTGGCCTGCCCCCTCTCACAGTCCAGGAGCCCTCAGGGGCGGGAGGCCATCAGCAGAAGGCGATGTCCCCATCACACCTCTGCTGCTGCCACTGCCAGCAGTGCAAGCCTCGGCCAGTCCTGGTTACTTGAACCTCTGGTGGCCCTGGGGGACTGAAGGGACTGGGCACCACCACCTTGTGGCCGAGGATGTCGCCATCTTTGAGGGTGTGACAGCAAATTAGCATATCCTCTCCTTATTGGCTGTAGGTGCTGCCATCTTTGTGAGGGTGTGATGGTCAATTAGCATATTCCCTCTTTATCAGAGAGGATTATTTTCCTGATTCAGTTCAGTTTTCTAGTTTTTATTGAGCATCTGTTATGTGCTGTGCACTGCGTTGGCATGGGGCAGAGTGCGGGGAGGAAGGGCCCTGTGCTTACGGCGCTTGGGTTCTAGAATGGGACAGAGAATCATCAGAGTAGATAAACAGGACAGTTCATTCCTGAAGGTAAAGTATGTTCATGTGATAAAGGAGAGAGATGGGCGGGGTGGAGGTGGGGAGAAGGGGCAGAGGTTCAGTGGGTGAAAGGATCAGGGAAGGCCTCTTTGAAGGGGAGAGTTGCATGACAGGAAGAACCAGTCTTGCCAGGACCAGGAGGAAGAACATTCCTGAAGGAACAAGAATGTTACAGGCCCGAGGGTAAGGATCGTGTGTGTGTGTGTGTGTGTGTGTGTGTGTGTGTGTGTGTGGAGTGGCAAGGAGGCCCAGGTGGTGGGTGTGTCTCGGTGGCTGGCGGGAGGTTAGGAGGAGAGGAGAGAGAGCACGGGGTCTGAGGACCCTGGATTGAGATGTGAACTGACGGAGAAGTTTAGAAGGCTTCTTGGCTACTATGGAGACTAGCTCGTGTTTGCTCTTCCCAATCCTGGCAGTTCCTCCCTCCCCCCCTAAGGGCACTGGCGGTGTCTGGAGACATTTCTGGTTGTCACACTGGGGCATGGAGGGGTGGGGTGTGTGGGGAGGGTGGGGAGTGCTGTAGGCATCTGGTGTGTAGAAGCCAGGATGCTGTTGACCACCCTGCAGAGGATAGAGTGGGCCGCCACAGCCAGGAAGGACCGGGCTGTGCCAGTAACCGTGATGACAGATGGGATGTGGCAGGAGAAACAGGAGCCAAGGGTTCAGGTTCAGACTTTGTGTTTTGGTGCCCCGAGGCCAGGTTGAGGCGGGAGGGGTAATTCGGGGAATCTTGACAGACATGGGGGTGGTCTAGAGCAGTGGTTCTCCCAGAATGGGGCTGGGATGCCTGCTTCTGGCATCAAGTGAGTTAGTAGTGGCAGGTCAGGGGGGTGCTGTTTACACCCTACGCTGCCCAGGAAGCCTGCCCCCCACGCTCCGACCCCCTCGGCAGGGAATTATCCCGTCCCAGTGGCGGTAGTGCCGAGATGAAGACCCCGGTCTAGGTTACATAGGCCGGGTGGGGGCCCTGGGACACGGCCATGGAGACAGGTCAGCAGGAGGTGGACAGGAGCAGTCGGCAGGAGCCAGCCGTCGTGTGTGTGTGTGTGTGTGTGTGTGTGTGTGTGTGTGTGTGTGTGGTCCCGGGGCCTTAGAACAGGGCTTTCGGAGCATGCTCCAGCGTGACTACAGAGCCTGCAGCTGTCAGTGCCTTCCTGGGTCGTCTCTTCCTGCCTTGGCCTTTTTGGATGGAGAAACGGGGTCTGGCGAGGCGGCTTCGGGTGCCGGGGATGGCAGAGCCCGAAGGTGGCGGGGCTGGGTCAGGCCTGTGCTCCGTGGAGGCCAGGGCCCTGTGCACCCGGTCACTCACCATCAGGGCCACCCAGATGTGACTGACGGACCAGTCAGGGTCGGAGGGGCTCCAGTTTAGATTCTCTCACTTGAACAGAAAAGGCGAGGCCCGTTTGCTGCGTTGGGGAGTAGTCCTCGTGCTCAGCAGTGCGGTTTGCTTTCTCATACCTTCCTCCCACCTCCGCACCCCGAAGAGCATCGCCGCGTGGAGGTGTTCTCACGGTCACATTTCCTCTTTGCCAACCATGCGTGGCAAGAATAGCTCCTTCGCTAACCCAGGCGGACCGTGGGCATCCTCGTGACCCTGTGGGACTTCCGGTTTGGCCTGAGCCACCGTGGCAGTGCTCGGCTTCTTCCTGCCCTGCGTTGGGGTGGGTGGGCACAGCGGAACCCGAACCCACCCACCCCCCAACCCCCCCAGTGCGGAAGCTCCCACAGTCCTTCCCATTGGGGACAAGTGCCTCATTTTGTCAGCAGGCACGGAAGCATTGGGAATGTGGGCGTTGTAGGGCGTCTTACCTACTGGAAAGAGGATAAGAGAGGGGGTCCGAGAAAAGTGTCCTGGATCGGGGAGAAATGGGGAGAAAGTGGAAGGGGATGTTTCCAGTATCCCAGAGAGGGGGATGGAAGCTTTATGGTGTTTCATTATGTCTGTCGTCTGTGTGATTGCTGTGAGCAGACAGAAGTGCCAGGGATAATGATGACATTATTGTATCTCACAAAATATTTAATTAAATTATACGGAGAACGGCAAGCTTGCGGTGATGGCAGACAGATCAGTGATTGCCAGGCGCAGGGGCTGGGGACGGTGTGTGGTCTCAGGGAGTCCGTGGCAGATGGCCTTGTCCTGCATTCTGTTTGTGGTGTGGTTATACACATCTCTGCCAGGGTTAGAACTCAGAACTATATCCCCCCCAAACATGAACGTGACTCTCTGCAAATGAAAACCACTCAGAAATTGCAACAACCGCCAGGGTCGGTAATAGGCCCATGTCACAGAAGGGCCAGAGAAGGGACGTTGCCCACCCAGGGTCACACGTGGTTCAAGGTGAAGTTGGGCCTTCAGACTCAGGCCTGTTGTGCTGTGTAACCCGAGCTTTTCGCCGGGATAGGGAATCTGAAATGCCTCAAGATGGGGCCCTGCTTTGACTTTCCTGTGAAAGGGGTCGAGGGTAGAGGGATGATTAGGTTGGGGGATCACGCAGAGGACAAGGAGCCTTTTCAAAGGAAGCAGCTCCCACCGCTGGAACCCGTGTTGTCAGATTCTGAATTTTCAGGAAAACAGAAATCGTGTTTTTTTTTCTTTGTGTGTGTGTGTGTGTGTGTGTGTGTGTTTGTGTGTGAATTCTCCTAGTTTTAAAAATGTGGCATCAATTTCATAAAAAAAATAAAAAGCTCTCTACTTGGGCCAAATAAAGACGATTAAAAATATGAAAAACCAGCCCATGGGCCATCCGTGGTTGCTTAATGACTCTCAGAGTTACTGTCTGTGCGGGAACGAGGGGAAGCTCCGTGCAGACTGCCCTCGCCTGCTGCTGACACGCGGCCTCTCCTCTCAGCTCCTAACAGGGAGCTGAGGGCACCCCGAGGCTTGTCATGGCCCTTCTGCGGCTTAACTCGCTGTCCTGAGTGAGGGCGAGCTGGTGAGAGGAGGAGAGAGGAGGCCCTGATTCTGGTCTGCATTCTGGCTCCCTGCCTGCGAATTCCCACCTCCTCACCTCACTGAGGTGTCTGCTTGGGGCTGGACACACCCAGCGGTCCCTCGGGCCTCCCCCCACCCCCCACGGTGCGTGCGGTGCCTGGAGCGCTCCTGCTCTTTGCTCCTCCTGGTGGCTGTGGGAGGCGTCCTTTCTTTTGCACACGAAGCGCAGGCCTTGGCGGCCAGGCCCTCAGAGAGCCGGCTGCAGAGCGGGGGCCTGGGTTTCCCGGAGGTGGTCTCGGTTTTGTTTTTGGCAGTAAGTGTGGCGAGGAAGATCGCCACGCGGCTTTGAAGGCCAGGAGACCATGTGCGGGGGGATCCTGCCTGAATATTGTTCCCGGAGGAGCTGCCATCTTGTGGCTCCTGGAAGTCCATCCGGTATAGTCTCCCAGCAGCTTTTGAATGAAGGAATTTTTTTTTTTCCTTTTAATTGAAAAATAAGTGGTTATATTTCTCTTTTAAAAAGCTTATTGTTTTTTTTTTTTTTTTTTTGTGGTTTGGTTAATCCTCACTTGAGGACCTTTTTTCCATTGCTTTTCAGAAAGAGGGAGGGAGGGAGAGAGAGGAAAGAGGAACAACAATGTGAGCACGTGCCTCGACTGGCACCTAGGGGTGGAGGTTAGTGTTGCTGCTAAACATCCTACAGTGTGCAGGGCAGCCCTCCCTGCCACTGCCACTGCCACTGCCCCCGCCCCCACTCCCAACAGAGACCTGCCCAGCCCTCAGTGTCAGAGCGCCAGCATTGAGAAGCGCCAAGAACATAGGTTACTCATATCTATACTCCGTTTCCTGCTTTCTCCCCTCGCCAATGCTAGAGTGCCCTGCCGGTGGTGCCCTCTTCAGCAAGCAGGCGGGGCGCCCGAGGCAGAGCACAGAGCCCTGCTACCGTCTCGTTACAAGGTGAACTGTGCCTTGCTCATCCAGGCCCTTACTGGGGAATCTAGGTTGTTTTCCCCCCCCCTCTCTCTCTCTCTCTCTCTCTCTCTCTCTGCTGATGGTAACAGCTGTCCACGTGGGAGTGTGTATCCACAGGATGATTTCCCAGAAGTGGAGCCCGGGTCAGAGGCCACGTGCAGCTGACGTTGGGCAGTCCAAACAGCCAAATTGCCCCCTCAAGGGGCTCTTGTGATCGATGTTGCCTCCAGAAATGTAAGATTGTGCCTCTCTCTCTAAGAGCGTGAGTTTTTTTTTATCATTATTTTTTTAAATCACTGTTTCCATTTGTAGCCTGAGCTGTCTTCCTATCAGCTGAAAAGTTCAAAATGTTGGCAGCAAGGGTAGATTCGGAAGATGCTCCCGATATAGAAGGGCAGGGGTGGCAAGACTCGACTGGGAGCTACACGAGAGAGCAGCCTCCTCCTCTCCCTGCAGAGGAGAGTCGATGCCGCTGAACGTTTCAGAAAGATAACCACCTTCGGCTAAACGGAAGTTCCACTCCCCGGGACCCATCCCCGCCCCCTGGCTTCTGGTCCTTTCCTGTCAGAATAGACGTTACAGCAGCATGTCGACTCGAGCAGCCTTAGCTTATGCAATGTGGACCTCGGCCTCTTCATTCCTCTCGGTGATGAGGTGCAGGTCTCTTTGAGCCCCAAGGTTTAGAAGTGTGGTTCTGTGTGCCAGCACAGATACTCCTCCAGGGTTCAGGCCGATCGTGAGGAGTTTTCTTCACTCACACTGGTCTAATACAGGGTTCTCAACCTTAGCTGCCATCCACATTATCCAGGGAACCTTTTAAAGGCCAATGCCCAGGCTGTACCCCAAGCCAGTCTATCTATGTGGGTGGTGGCCAAGGTGTTAGGATTTTTTTTAAAAAATATATTTTATTGATTTTTTTACAGAGAGGAAGGAAAAAGGATAGAGAGTTAGAAACATCAATGAGAGAGAAACATCCATCAGCCGCCTCCTGCATGCCCCCTACTGGGGATGTGCCTGCAACCAAGGCACATGACCTTGACCGCAATCAAACCTGGGACCCTTCAGTCCACAGGCCGACGCTCTATCCACTGAGCTAAACCAGTTTTGGTAATGCCTGTGTGCAGCCAGGTTAGCAGTCCCTGGGACTCATACAGGTGATGGCACATTTTGTAGTCTGCAGGTCAAATCTGGCCCCTCACCTGCTTATTAAAGTTTGATCGGAACACAGTCATACCCATTTGTTTACATCTTGTTTCTTTTCGCTTTTGCACTAAATCCGCTATTGTATTGTCCGTACAGTTGGCTCTCTGGCTTTTTAAAGGTAAAGGGCCAACAGGTTTGCTGGCCCCTGGGTAGAGTCAGCGTGTTTTTCTGTAACTGCTACATGGAATCGATGAACTGAACGAGAATGTTATTGAGGACATGAGGGGCGTATCAGTAGGGTGCATCCCTCCTCCCACCCCACCACCTCACAGTATTTCGGTGAGGTGCCTTCTTTTCTGACTGAGGCTTGAAAGGGCCTGTTCCCTCTGGGACCCAACATGCATCCTCCTTCCTGAGAACAGAAATGGTCAGGCAGACCTCATTTTCTTCCTTTTGCCCTCACAGTTGGAGCTTAAATGTTGAGTCCCGACGTCCTGTTTACACTGTCTTTACTTGTGTCTGTTTTTCTTGTTTCCCTGGTCCTCCTCCTCTGCCTTCTCCTTCTTGCTCTTTGATCACTGCTCCCTCTGCTTGCTTTGTAAGGTGCTTCTGCGGTAAATTTTTTCCCTCCAAAGTGGCTGTGCATTCACACCTGGGAGCGTCTCCAGTCCCGGTGCTGCCAGCTCTCTGCAGAGGCTGTGGTCAGCACTGCACGCACCCCTCCTTCCCGCCCCCCCACCCCCACCACACACACACACACACCCGCACACACACACACACACGGCTGTCTCTCAGAGCCTTTTCTTAAATGACAGGGATGCTGTCACGCTTGGAATCTCCCTGGCAGCCCGCTCCGAGAGTGTTTTCGGGAGAAGGGCCTTCCTAATCCTAGCGGAGGCCTCGTGGTGGTGATAAAATCAAGTCTTGAGCAATTTGTTGCTCTGGTCACCTGTGAGGATGTTGGGTGGGGCATTCGGGAGGCCACCTGAGGTCACTTTAAAGGAAGGAGTCTGAGCGTGCAGTGTGGGGAAGTGCCTGTTCCTGAGCGAAGGAGAAGGTTTGTAATTCAAATCGGAAAACAAGACAGAATCGAAGGGAGAGAGGGAAGGCTTTGACCAGCCCTTGTGGCCCCGCTCTCGCTCCGTAGCCTGGGCCACAGAGGCGGCCTTTGGGTGGGTGTAGCAGGGAGCTGAAGGGACGGCAGGGTGTGAGCTCTGAGCTGGTGCAGACGGGCTCAGTGGCAGCTCCTCGTCCCTGACTCGATGCCAATGCTTTCTGACAGCTTCTCTGGGATCAGTCTGGGTAGGGCACAGGCCCGCCCACGTTCTCAGCTGGGGTGGGTTCGAGGGTGGCAGGCAGGGTGAGCAACAATTCTCCGCCCGCAAAGCTCCCGTGCATCCTGAGCCTTTGCAGTCACTTTCGTTTTGCTCCCTTCTTATGTTTCCAGGACCCGAGGGGAGGCAGCTGAGGAGGCAGGGAAGGAATTCCAGAAATGCAAACGTGCCTTGGCCTGTGTGGCTCAGTTAATTAGACATTGTCTTGTGCACCGAAAGGTTGTGGGTTCGATTCCTGGTCAGGGCACATTCCCAGGTTGTGGCTTGATCCCTGGTAGAGGGGGTATAGAGGAAGCAGCTGATGGATGTTTCACCTCTTACATCGATGTTCTCTTTCTCGCCCTCTCTCTCAAAATCAATAAAAAGTCTTAAAAAAAAAGAGAGAGACTTATCAAAGAATACTAAAGGCAAAATCATGTGCATTAAAAGAAAGAAATGCAAGCTCATGGAATCTGGTCCAGTTGATCTTATCGAGTCCATGCAGAGGGGTTTGGGGACAGGACTTCGGTCTGAGTTGAGTTGTCAGCAGACAGAGGCCTCTGCCTGGGACAGGGGTGAGGAGCTTAGACTCTTCCTACCTGAGGGAGGAGACATTGACTGTCCAGGGCCAATCTGTTTGCCTTTCCCCAGACGCTGGGAGCCAGAGGGAGCTATAGCAGGCTGGCTGGCTGGCTGAAGGCCTGCTTTTTTTCTAGTTTCTCTGCCTTTCTAATGTGCGCTCCAGACTAGGTTGAGGAAGAGTGAAGAAGGAGGCTTATGTGACAAATGAGGAGCCCTGGCTCCCGGTTATCGGGGTGTTCTCGGAGGGGCTCGGCGTCTCTTGGAGGCAAGGCTCTCTCATGTGGGCTTGGGGTTCAAAGCACAGTCTGGCCAGACTCATGTCACTTGATCTGCCAATATTGAGATGGAGCGTTTGACTGTAACCTTTGACGTTCGAGATTCCCTAACGATGCGGCGTTCCACTGACCGCCATCTGGCCGGGACCATGCGTTCTAAATACTGCGGAAACCTGCCACGTGTTTCGTTGGGCTGTTATCTCCCGAGTCAGCCCATGTCACTGAGCCGATGATGCTGCTGGGACGAATGACACACATGTTTTAGTCCCTCCCTCCCCCCATATGTTCTAAAATGCCTTGTTTGCGAGAAGGAAGCAATGTCACAGGAGTTGTTTGTTCATCCCTGTAATGCCTGGTCTGACAAGGGCGTGGCGGTGTCTTCCAGATCGCAGCAAGGCCGAGATGGATTTGAAGGAGCTGAGCGAGTCCGTCCAGCAGCAGTCCGCCCCCGTCCCGCTCATCTCCCCCAAGCGGCAGATCCGCAGCAGGTTCCAGCTCAATCTCGACAAGACGATAGAGAGTTGCAAAGCACAACTAGGTATGTCTTGGGTTTGCTTCCATCATCATCATCATCATCATCATCATCGTCATCTGTGGGGGTACCACCCAGGAGAAGTCAAAGTTGGATCCTGGCTGCTTTGACCCTGAGTTGTTTGCTCAACTAACATATATGTCCCCTCGTGGCACATATTTCAGATTTGCCAATTGTCCAGACAGGCTCTTTGAATTCCTCCGAGTTTACTCTTAGGCTGTGGCAGCCTGCAGGTGCCAGGTGCAGATGCTCTGGGAGCAGACTAGTCCTCCGGCGTCTGCCTCTGCGCACCCTCTCGGCACATGTCAGTGTCCTGACGTCAGGATCAGGTATATGCCCCACACGTGTCCACCCCAAATCCTCCTCCTCCAGACAGGGCCCTCCTCGCCAGCAGACCCATCCTGCCTCTGGTCCTGTTGCCTCCCTCCCCCATGCTGTCTGCCTTCATTCTGCCGACCTGAATCCTTTTCCTAAGGCTCAGCTTGGTGTCACCTCCTCCAGGAAGTCTCCTCCGACTGCTCTCCCTATCTGCCCACCTACTTCGGTACTTCATTGCTTAGAAGCAACAGGGGTTCCTTTCTTTTTGGGGTCTCCCTCCCAATCTAGACCGGAAACTCCTGGAGGGCGGGGAGGTTGCCCGAGGAGGATTTGCATTCTTTAAGGTACTTGGTCTTGTGCACATAGGAATGCTCTGGAATATTGGTTGGATAAGGAAACAAAGCAAGGAAGGCATTTATAAGCAAGTAGGGGATGGCTGGGCCTGAGAGAGAGAGAGAGAGAGAGAGCGAGCGCACGCACCACAGAGAGAGAGCCACTCCATGGTGAGGTTTGTGTGTTAATGGGGGCCTTGGACCTTGGGGTGAGAAAGGAGCTGTGGTTTGGAGTCCTGGGCTGTGATTGGGTTGCCTGGGGAGTTAGATCACTGATGGGCAAGGATGAAGTTGTGCAGCCCATTTAAATATCTCGATTCCCTCCACACATGTGGTCTTACTCCTTGATTTATTGTTACTGTTGATGAGAATTTTGATATTTCCATTCATGGAGTGTTTCCTATACACCCTGCATGGTGCTAAGTAGGGACCGCACAGAGATTGTCCTGGGAGGGTGATGCCATGGTCAGTCCCATTTGCAGGGGAAGAAACTGAGGCTTAGAGAGTAGGTCCGTCGTTCGGGGTTACACAGCCAATGAAAGCAGTGGGGCAGGGTTTGAATGCCTGTCCTTTGGGCTCTAGTACCCAGGCTTTTCCTCTCATGGTGTGTGGTTACGCCCTCATGCTTGTCCTCCTCATGTCTGGCCATTAGCTACAGCAGCACAAGCCCTTTCCCTTGTGGGCCTGTGAGGCCGCGTGGCCAGGTCTGCGCGCTCAGCAGAAGCCTGCCGTCTTGGTTTCTATGTGAAATTGCCTGGTTTGTGAATCGGGCAATAAGTCCCAAATTAAAAAATAAGAGCAAACAGCAAACTACCCCGGGCGCCCAACCACTACTTCCCACATGAGATGTGCTGGTGGTCAGGTGTGGCTCCCGGGCGGTGCGTTTGCTGGCTCCGCTTTAAGGCTTTGGCTTGTGTCTTTGCGCGCTGGACGCAAAGGGGTGAAGGGCGTTCGCGCTTTGGGGATGTGTGAGGACAGTCCTGGTGAGTCCGGAGCCCAGGGTTTACACCTTACCTGTCTTGGTTTTGTGTCCTGGGACAAGGGATGGCTCCAGGCCTCTATTTTCTGTTCTGTAAAATGGGTCGGTTTTAAGTGTCTCTCTGGTGTTCCCTTCTCTCCCTCCCGTTTCCTGTATCCCAATTAGTCATCAACACTATAGACAGTTCGCTCTGAATGTATGTTGTTTGGTCCCAGTCATCTTCGGAACCTCTCTGAGCTCAGGTTCCATTTGTCCGCAGACTTCAGGGGCAGCTGATCCACTGCTCACCACCCCAGGCCAGTGTGATGCGATTTCAAATGTTTTCTTTCTTTTAAATATATTTTATTGATTTTTTTTTTACAGAGAGGAAGGGAGAGGGACAAAGAGCTAGAAACATCGATGAGAGAGAAATATTGATCAGCTGCCTCCTGCACGCCCCCCACCGGGGATGTGCCCTTGACCGGAATCGAACCTGGGACCTTCCAGGCCACAGGCCGACGCTCTATCCACTGAGCCAAATCGGTTTCGGCAATGTTTTCTTTATTTCCAGTGTTTGGCGTGTGGGAAATGTTTGGATTTTTGGTCCTGCTCTTTATGTTGTGACTCTGCCACATGCTGGGCTTTCTTTTTGAATGCAGGCATAAACGAAATCTCGGAAGACGTTTACACGGCCGTAGAGCACAGCGATTCGGAGGATTCCGAGAAGTCCGACAGCAGCGATAGTGAGTACATCAGCGACGACGAGCAGAAGTCCAAGAACGAGCCCGAGGACGTAGAAGACAAAGAGAGCGCGCCGATGGACAAGGAGCTGTCTGCTGTCAAAGCCAAGCCCAAGCTGGCCAGCCCGGTGGAGATCAAGGAGGAGCTGAAAAGCGCATCGCCTCCCAGCGAGAAAGCAGACCCAGGCTCGGTCAAGGAAAAGGCCAGTCCCCCGCCTGAGAAGGACTTCTCGGAGAAAGCCAAGCCCTCGCCCCATCCCACGAAGGACAAACTGAAGGGGAAAGACGAGATGGATTCCCCCACGGTCCACTTGGGCCTGGACTCTGACTCAGAGAGCGAGCTGGTCATAGATTTAGGAGAAGACCCTTCTGGGCGGGAGGGTCGGAAAAATAAGAAGGAACCCAAAGAACCATCTCCCAAGCCGGATGGTAAGTGGCTGTGCCAGTTTCCGGTTTCTTGGTTGGCTTTGGAATGCCACCGTTCCTTGGTGTGATCAAAAGCTAGGGGACACCTCTGATGTCAGCACAGGAGGTTGAGCAGAGCTGTGACTGGCTCGCGGTCACCTCACTGGTTATCTGGTAGGACCAGGACTTAAACTTAGGCCTGCCTCCCCGCACCTGCTCAGTATTCCGCAGGGATGATTTTGCGTTTTTTGAGTTGAGAAACGTCTCTTAGAAAATAAGTTGCTCCTGGTAGTCAAGTTATTTTTAGCCTAAGCTAGTGGTCGGCAAACCGCGGCTTGCGAGCCACCTGCGGCTCTTTGGCCCCTTGAGTGTGGCTCTTCCACAAAAATACCATGGCCTGGGTGAGTCTATTTTGAAGAAGTGGCGTTAGAAGAAGTTTAAGTTTAAAAAATTTGGCTCTCAGAAGAAATTTCGATCGTTGTACTGTTGCTATTTGGCTCGGTTGACTAATGAGTTTGCCGACCACTGGCCTAAGCCACTTCTTCCCTGGTGTGTTCTTTCATTATCCCGCAGCATTTGTCAACATTGAGACACTTGGCAAGATTGAAATGGTTAGGAGTGTTCACTGGGAAGATCTTGATAAGTATAGCCTCCCTTCCTTCCCTCATGCTTACCCAGGCATCTCAGAGCTTCTTACTAGAACATGAGGCCCTTTGGGTAGGGGGTGCCAGGACGGTGAGCACTTCTTGGGGCACTGGAAATCAAGTGGCACTGTGTGGCGCACACCGAACCGGTCTTCACCACCCGATGCCGGGGATTTTCAGCACGGGCGCTGCTGACATTTTGTGCTGCATGGCACTTTGTCCTGAGCAGCGGGCATTGAGCAGCTTCTCCCCTACTGGATGCCCGTAATACCTGTCCAGTTGAGGCAACTCTTGGCATTGCCAGATGTCCTGTGGAGGCAAACTCTGCCCCAGGTGAGAATCGCTGCCTGAGTCTCAGCTGTGCTCACATTGCTACTGTTTGGACTGGACCAGCAGTGGCCGCTGCCAGCAGGCAGAGCCCAGGCACGCTGGCAAACCCCCAGAAGGAACGTGGGAAGGATTTGCAGGGTGTCCTTCCCATTGGCAAAGCGGTCAGCGCATTGTTCAGTTGGGTTGACCAGCGGGTTGTGCGGAGAATCCCACACGCCCAGGAAAGATGGCGGAGAGGGGATTCACTGGGGGCTCAGGAGAACCTGCCTCAGGACACATGAGAGATGGTAGCCATGAGGCCGCAGGCCCTTGGTGAGGAACTTGAGGGACTGCCAGGGTCAGGTTTGATGGTGCCCATCGTCTGATGGGACCTGGCTCCTGACCCAGGCCTGTGAGTAAGGTGTGAGTCTGTGGCCCTGAGGATTTCTGAGTCCATCAGCTTCAGACGCCAGTTGGGGATTTCCTTGAGAGTCTTTCCTCTGGTTAATCAGCCGAGCTGCTCTGGAACCTGCATCCTGCAGGTCATCACCAGAGGCCGAGGTGTCCCTGGATGGTGCGAGGGAGAGGGAGCAATTAGGGGGATGGAAGGATTGACCCCTCACACCATCCCGGGGTCATCTCTCAGGTTTATGGATGGTGTCTGAAAAATGTGAGCGGAATGGGGTTTGAGGGACCTCCGCTGATGTTTCAGAGAGAACAACAGGAGTAGCCTTTGCTCCACGCGAGGGACTATGTGGGTGCAGATGGGAGTGCTCCTATGAATGTTGTATTTATACTGTTCCTTTCTTTCTGGAACAGATCTTTTGATTGATTGGTTTTATGCCTTCTCCTTCCTCTTCCAGAAAGGATTTGACAAGAGTACATAATCATGAGATAAGGTTGGGTTTTCATTTTTCTGCTGTGAGCTCCCTAGTAATCAAAGCAAAAAGGGAAACACAGTCCCTTAAATATATATTTTATATATTTACATTTTTCCAAAAATAAATTAAGAAAAAAAATCCATTGACTAAATGAAGTAGACATCCGAGGGGAATTTCTTGCACTAACAGCTGAGGGGAATCTCTCCAGGAGACCCCTGAGTGTGTGGTGGATTAAGCTGAAGATGATTATAAATCATTTATTCAGTTAGAGCAGATTCTTACGGGTGGGGCACAACTGACCAGCCTCTCATTCAGAGCCCCCTGATGGTGGTTTGGGTCTGGAAGAATCGGCTTCATGTCGAGCTTTGCGTTAGAGCATCTTTTCAGCGATGTGCTTTTACTTATAAGTTTATTAAAGTGAAGGGCATTTTGGAGTGTGCTGTGGTGACCTCCAGCTTACCTGCAGGTAGGAATGCAGCTTGAGTGTAGGAACCCTCCAATAGTAAAACAGCGTTTACAGCCAGTGATCTCACGCAGCGGCAGAGGGAGTTCACTAGGAGACCTTCGCTCTGCTTACCTGTAAACATCAGTAATTCCATCCTTCTTTTAAGAGGTCCTCCATCATGCACACGACTGTCACCAGACTCTGGAGTAAATAGGTCAGTTTGATGGGTGATTGCTCGTGTGCTGGCCTTTAAGAGATTCACCCTTCGTTGGGCTAGCAGTGACTGATCACATGCTCTGGATTTCTAGGACAGATGGAATTTTCCACAGCTTTTTTTTTCTTCTCCTCCATAAATCGTCAGAATCCCCTAGAAACGAAAATATTTCAGTGTCTAAATGATAACTCCCAAAGAGTACTTTGAGCCTGGAATCTCTTCAGACTGCACACTCCTGGTTTTTATTTGGAAAAGAGGGCCAGGCGTGATTCCCGCACAACTGTAACCATAGGCAGAGCCCGGAGAGAGAACAGGGCCCTTCCTGTGGGTGCCCTTGGCGCCAGGGAGGATTGGGCTAGCTTAGTGGCTCTGTTGACTAATGAGTTTGCCGACCACTGCTAAGGCATTACCCTTACCTAGAAGTCTTGACTTCAGGTTAAAGACATTAATGCATTATTAAAATGTTTTTTAAGTGTTTTTCCCTAGCAGTTTGCTGACCACTGGGCGAGCTAATCAACAATACTGGCATAGTCTTTGGTCACATGGCAGAAAAGGGGAGGAATTGAAGGTCCTCCTGCCGGTTGGCCATCCTGCTGGTCTCCTGCCCTCTGTGGGCTCTTAGTAAGACCTAGTTCCAGGCCACCTTGCTAGAAGGGGAGGGGCTCTGGGGTCCAGGGCCAAGTGTCCTGGAAAAGGATTGGGGCTCCTCACTGTGGGAAGAGCTCCCTGTCCAGCTCCACCCTGTACTCTTGCCCTTGAACTTGGCTGAACTCTCCTCCAGAGGACCAGGAGGGCCAGCCAGATGTGATAAAGTCAGCTTATCTTCTCCATTTCCTTGGAGAGCCCACACCCACAGCTCACTGAACATCTCCCTTTGCAGAATAACCAAGTGCATATCTTTCCCAGGTGATACCAATCTAAAAAGACAGGCGGAGTCCTCCAGAAAAAGAGGTTTTTGGTGGTCAGGCATGTTGTCAGATTGGGGTGCTGACGTACACCTGTGTTTGTGTGGGATCCTCGGGGGCTCCTCTCTTGGGTGCAGGCTCCCTCACCCATGGCCGGGACCTCTGCCGGGATAATTGATCGCCCTGGACCAGTGGCGCCCTCACATGGTCATCCCCTTCTGCAGCGCTCAGCACTCCTGGCTCTCATCTGCCGTCGGGCCAGCCCTCGCTGCCTCCCCTCAGTTACCGCGATGCAGGGCTCCCTGTTCCTCAGTACTGTACGTCTTGGCGATGCCGTTCCGCCCACATTCTCACCTCTGCCGGTTAAATGCTACTCCTACCCCAAAACCCAACTCCTCCCTGAAGGTGTACTCCGTCACGCTGCTTTTCTCAAACGTCAAACTTTCACGGTGGTTCCTTTTTGTCATTCCCAAATCCTGCTGGTAATATTTATTGACTTAATATTTTTTTTTGAAGCAAGCTACTATTTTTTTTTTTATAAAGAGGAAGGGAGAGGGATAGAGAGCCAGAAACATCGATGAGAGAGAGACATCGATCAGCTGCCTCCTGCCCGCCCTCCACTGGGGATGTGCCTACAACCAGGATACATCCCCCTGACCAGAATCGAACCCTTCAGTCCACAGGCCGACACTCTATCCACTGAGCCAAACCGGTTTCGGCAGCAAGCTACTCTTTAAAAAAAATTTTAGCCTTAAACTTGGCCACCTCACAGTAGTGGAAGTAGTATTGTGTGCTTTACTTCAAACACAAGCCAGGGAAAAACACAGTGAACACACAAGCAAGGCTCCCGGAGTCTAGATAAATACGATGTGTCGGGAAGGCTCTGGTCTTGGGGCGGGTCCTTCAGGTGTTAGGTGTCAGGGCTGCCCCATGCTGAGACTCTGTCCTGGAGCGGCTCGGGGAGATGACAGGGACGCCTTTCTTTCGGAACCATTTAATGTTGTTCAGGCTGTGGCCACTGGGTAGCCACCCGGGTCCCCAGGCACCTGCGCACCTAGCCAGAGGTTCCTCCCGGTCTCTGGGTTCAGTGTGGCTGGGTCTTTCTCCAGTGCTTACCCAGGTCTAACTTTGGAGAACAGACAGTTGCAGCCCTCCAGCCCAGCTGAGGATGGGCAGCTTGAGGGCAGGGCCTGGGTCCCCTGTGTCCCCCCGCCCCCGCCCCATCCCGCCCGTGTGTGTCTCCAACATGTGCTGAGTGCTCAGTGGATCAGGTGAGAAGGTGCTCCTCAGCATGAACTGAATGTGTGGGTCATTCCTGGCCTTCGGTGGTGTCCCTGAGCACTGGCCGGTGTAGAGGCCCTGCAGGCAAACCTGACTCCAATCCTCTTTTCCTTTTTGCCACGCAGTGGCTCTCGTTGTAGCTAAAGCCCCACCACTGTCCGCCACGGCAGGCAGCCAGTCTCCCCCCGAAACGCCGGTCCTCACCCGCTCGTCCTCCCAAACGCCCACCGCTGGTGTCACGGCCACCACCAGCACCACGTCCACGGTCACGGCCCCGGCTGCCGCCGTCGCCGCCGCCATCACGGGGAGCCCAGTGAAAAAGCAGAGGCCGCTTTTACCGAAGGAGACTGCCCCGGCCGTGCAGCGGGTCGTGTGGAACTCATCAAGTAAGTTTCAAACGTCCTCCCAAAAGTGGCACATGCAGAAGATGCAGCGCCAGCAGCAGCAGCAGCAGCAGCAGCAAAGCCAGCAGCAGCAGCCTCAGTCTTCCCAGGGGACGCGATATCAGACCAGACAGGCTGTGAAAGGTACCGAGCTCCCCTTCTGCTCTCCGTGGCACCCCGGCCCTTTGTGCCACATCGGCAGGGGGCACAACACAGAAACCATTGTTTGTTTTTCTCCGTTCCCCTTGGCTTCCTGGCCGCTGCATCCCCAAAGGCCGCACGCATTCCACTGGGCATTATTTTTAAAAGTTGTTTTGCAACTCGATTTTTTTTTTACTTTCATTTCAAAAAAGAAAAGTATTTTTTTTTTCATTTTGCAAACAATACATGTGCGTATTCTGCTTAGAGAGGGGCAAGATATTTGCACAGGCCCACTGTCCCGATCGACTGATCTCGTTTTATGCTCCTCCCGTTCTCAGCGGCCATTGGGAACCGTAGAACCCTTTTATGCATGCATGCATATATATTTACACATATATATGACTCTTCATAAAAACACGACTTTTTTTTCCCCCTCCTCCTTTTTTTCTTTTTTTTTTACAACATGAAGTGGTACCATTGTTTTTCACCCATCAGCATGTTTTGGAGGTCTGTCCGTGTCAGTACCTACAGCGCTCCCTTATCCTTTGAGACTGCTGCGTAGCCTCTCCCCCGTGGGTGTGAAGGTTGCTTCCCATTTGATGCCGGAGACAGTGCTGCGATGCCTGCCGTGGTGTTTCCCCGTGACCAGCTCTTGTGAACCTTCCGGCCTTATTTTGGAAAGGGTGCAGGGAGAAGTTGGTGGCAAAGGCTACCTTAATGGGGAGGAATTAGCCCATCCCCAGGAAGAGCCACCATCAGGAACCCATTGCTGAAGGTGCAGAATAAAAAATCTCTCCCAGCCGTGCAGGCGGCTCCCTCCGGAGCTGGCAAAGGGGCGACAAAACACTTGTCGTGTGGATGCCCATTGGCTCAGCTTTTGTGAGCGCTGGCATAGATCCTGCTCCCTGGGGCACTTGCATCTAGACCAGTGGTTCTCAACCTTCCTAAGGCCTCGACCCTTGCATACAGTTCCTCATGCGGTGGTGACCCCAACCATGAAATTTTGCTACTGTTATGCATCGTGATGTAAATATCTGCATTTTCCGATGGTCTTAGGCGACCCCTGTGAAAGTGTCGTTCGACCCCCAAAGGGGTTGCGACCCACAGGTTGAGAACCGCTCGCTGATCTAGACCCTTGAAGGTTGGGCTCCTTCACTGAAATGCTTGTGTAGTGGGTGCGCCCTAGTGATTAGGACTCTCTTTTTTAAGTTTCTCTCTCTTTTAAATTGACCTTAGAGGGGAAATGAGGGGGAGAGAGAGAAAGATTGTGGAGAAATGTTGCTCATGCTCTGATCAGAGATCGAACCAGCCATCTCTGGGATACAGGACGACGCTCCAACCAATGAGCCCCACCGGCCAGGGCTAGTAGGATTCTTAGGAGTAGCAGGACAGGATGTTAAAAGGCGGCCAGCCAGATCTTGCGTTGGGCCCTCCAGTAGAAACCCTTCAAAGACTGGGGAGCAGGAACACTGGAAGATTGCCCAGGCAAAGTTGGGGTGCAGCTGGTTTGATCTCGCTGTTTAACGTGTTGATAAAGTTCTGAGATAGCGATGGCCTCTCCCAGGCTTCTGCCTTCGGACCCCGGAACATTCCGAGCTGAGGCAAGAAGGCGGCCCAGTGGTGTGGCTCTCAATTTCCACGTTGTCTAGTGCCAGAGATCAACAGAGCTGGACACTAGTTGAAGTGGGAGGGACAGAATTTAACCAGCAGCAATGTCCTGCTGCAATAGGGAAAGCAGCTGGGAGCTGAAGTCACCTTTGATTTGTGCAGAGGTAGGTGACTGGGTGTTTTAAAAGGAGGATGAGGGAATTGCAAGGGAGGTGAGTGGGTATCAGTAGAGTGAGGGAAGTGAGATTTTACAAAAAGGGGGAGGTGGGGCTGGTCCCTGCGAAACCACCTGAATTTGAAGGCTGATACCTGTCAGAGCAAGGCTCTTCTTCCCACGGAGTTGGGAGACAGGTGCCTTCTCGTTAGGTATTGGCTGGAACAGCCATTTGTTTGGGTGGCCTTGAGTTTTCTCCGGGAGGCTGGGGTCACCCTGGGATGCAGCCTGGGGCTGTTAGAGGCCACATTGGCGTTTGTTGAAGTATTCAGAGACCACGTTTGGGGGTCAATCAGAAAGGGTACAGAGCAGCCTGGCTGGAGTTTGGTGAAGGAGAGCACCTCGGTCCCCTGAGAAGGGAAAGCTCGCAGGGTGATGACCGGTGTCCCGCCCTCACCACAGCTGCGCGTTGGGACGGGCCCTTCCGCCAGCCGGGGCTAACCAGGACGCTTTGTCTCCCCAGCTGTCCAGCAGAAGGAGATCACGCAGAGCCCGTCCACCTCCACCATCACCCTGGTGACCAGCACTCAGTCGTCACCCCTGGTCACTAGCTCGGGGGTCACGAGCACCCTGGCCTCGTCAATCAACGCAGACCTTCCCATCGCCACTGCCTCCGCCGACGTCGCCGCGGACATCGCCAAGTACACTAGCAAAGTGAGTGCCGGCGGGCGCCGGGCGGGCGCTCAGAGGTCCCGTTTCCTGATGGGTACTGGTTGGGGCATGCCCTCCCGGCTCTCAGGGCTGTTTAGGAGGGCAGCCCCCATTTTCACTGAGGAGCGCCAAGGCTGAATTCTTCGCTTTGGGTCTGATGTTGGACCTACGCAGGGAAATGCAGAAGAGACTAATCCTTACTCTGAGCGGGCTCGGGTTCTAAAGTCAGCACTCACAGGAAGCCAATGGCCGAGGGTCAGAATTACCCTCAGGACTGAGTTGCTCATGAAGGACAGGTTTTCCTTAAGCGCGGGAACAAGTTTCCGATCCTTCAGTGAACGACAGGCTCGGGGTTGGTTGGTTTTGCATTGAGAAGCGACATGGAACCCACGTGACAGAGGCTTAAATGTGAGGCCTGCAAGGTAGGGTGCCCGCACCGAGGTCCTTCCAGGAACCCAGAGGACTGGGGAGGAATCCCTCTCTCGATGAACTGGCCCGTCCTCAGGGCGTGATCCTTGTTGAGTGGGGTGGCTTGTCCTTTGGGTCACACACTGTGGTGAGCACTTTCTGAATGTGGCTTACTCTTACGCTTAATGACAAATCGATGGGGTGTATAAGTACTGTCACCGTCCCCATTTTATAGATGAGGAAACTGGGGCCCAGCGAGGTCATGCAGCCTGTCTAGAGTCACACAGTGAGTGAGTGAGTGGATGGGCGG
This sequence comes from Lasiurus borealis, assembly GCA_004026805.1. NCBI lineage: Eukaryota > Metazoa > Chordata > Mammalia > Chiroptera > Vespertilionidae > Lasiurus > Lasiurus borealis. The sequence goes on along the minus strand of PVJN01010573.1, from coordinate 17,123 downwards.
GGATTGGAAGGGTAGCAGCCAGGATCTAGACAGTGGCTTTGAGCTGGTTTGTGAGTTCTCACGCAGCCTGCTAACCACACATGCCCGGTGTCCCCCACACTGATGGTTCTTGCATGTGGCTGTTTGCAACCAGTCCTACTTAACACATGGCAGGCGGACCAGGAGTTTTACTGCTAGCTTTACCCCATGGCTGGGGAAGTTTCTACTGAACGAGTACAAAAACAGTTCTACTTAAATGTTAAAGGCACGCTTTAAGATTAAGTACCCATTGCATTTTGGAGTTATTGATTACATGTTCTTACAAACTAATATCTGTTTAAAGAATTCTCGTGATTGGCCATAAGCCTGAGAACAGAAAACGAGACTTCTCGTGCTCCGTCCGCTCTGTGTCAAGATGCAGTACGGCTTAAGGGGTAATCAGAACCCCGTCTTGGGGATGACTTTGTCTGTAGTGTATCTTCCCCCTTTTGAATAAAACACAGGAATGGTTATAGAGTTCATAATGGGAAGATTCAAATGTCAGTTATTTTTTACCATTATCAAGATTTTTGTCTTACCCAATCCCCTCCCAAACTAGCATTGACTTAAATGTTTTTATTTAAATTAAACTTTATTTAAATTGACTTACTAAGTTTAACCTCACCAAATACCATTCCTCATCCATTCCTTTTATCATCAAAGTGTTAAAGACACATAATGACACCAATTTGAGACTTTCTTTCTAACCCTGTCTGTAGGGTTCCTAGAGAATTAAAAGGGGAGTAATTTTTTTCATTATTGATTTAAGAAGACCCTGAAATTGCCCAAACCGTCTCTTTTCTGCTTTTAATTAACATGTGTATCGCCTTCCATCGATTTGGTCCAAGCTGTCTATTTACAGATGAGAAAACTGAGGCCTGGATTTGGCCAGTGGTTCTCATGGAGCCAGTATTCACGGCTCCTGCAACCATTAAAAAAAAAAAAAGTTTTTATTGATTTTAGAGAGCGAGGAAGGGAAAGGGAGAGAGGGAAACACCCATGAGTCATTGGCTGCATCCTGCACTCCCCCTCCTGGGGATTGAGCCCGAAACCTGGGCATGTGCCCTGCCCAGGAGCTGAACCTTTTCGGTGAATGGGCTGACACTCACCCATTGCGCCACACCAGCCAGGGTTCCCATGGCCAATTCTGTTGTTCCCTCCTGCCTCCCCTTTTACTCCTGTAGCAAAACTGAGGAATGAACTTTCTTTTTTTAAAAAAATTATATTTTATTGATTTTTTTACAGAGAGGAAGGGAGAGTGATAGAGAGTTAGAAACACCGATCAGCTGCCTCTTGCACACCCTCCACTGGGGATATGCCCGCAACCAAGGTACATGCCTTTGACAGGAATCGAACCTGGGACCTTTCAGTCTGTAGGCTGACACTCTATCCACTGAGCCAAACTAGTTTCGGTGGGAATGAACTTTCTGATAGCAGTTTGCTTTGCTGTTAAGAAAATGGACATGGTGACATATTTTTGCAGCCGATGAACTTTCCTGTCTCTAGGGTGACCCCGAGTTGAAGACCCAGATTTGTGCGTTTTGGCAGAAGGGCGCTCTTGATGAACGGAGGGTTCTTGGCTGTATTTGGAAGTGAGAGTGAAAAGTCCGTCCACGGGCCCGTGATTTCTTTAGAATGGAATGTAACCACGGCGTTAGGAAGGGATTGGATTTCATCCGTTTTCTTAAAGTTTTCGTGTAGAGCAGTTTCGTTTTCATGCTTTAAGCCGACGTGGTTGTGCCGTGGGGTAGGGAGGCCCTGCACAGCGACAGACCGTGAAGCTGCGTAAAGCAGTGTTTGTGCTGGCAGCGTCCCAGTGTGGCCTGCAGCAAGTGGGGCGTGCCCTATTTGGGGGTTAAGTTGGGGTTACTGTTCTGGGGGTTGGCAGGTTTTCACAGTTAACATGCTCTAGCGGATTTACTTTTCTGTGAAAGTCAGATAAACAGGTATTTTCTTTATGAATGCCTACTCTGTGTGGCAGGGCTTGAACCGCAGACTGCATGTGGCTTTCTCATTTAATCCTTGTGCACACTCTACGAGGGGGCACTGTTACTATCCTTGTGTTCTACGTGGGGAGAAGGAGGCTGGGTGGTAAGAGGTAGTTGGGGGGGTTCAGATCTCGGGCATTAGATGCCAGGGTACTCTTTGTCCTGCGTGGAAGCTGCAAAACACAGGGGAGACTTGGCAGCAACCAAGCCAGGCCGAGACCACTTTGTTCTTCTGTCCACTCCTCTTTCCCCCAGGGTGCTGGCGGGGTCAGCCAGCGCGTGGGAGGTAGGGGAGGAATTCATGCTGCAAACACACTTGGTCCTCAGCTTTCTGAGGACCTGCTGTGTGGACATAATGCTCTCACGGGTCCGATAGTTAACACACTCGCTGATGCCCTCACGGGTCTGATAGTTAACACACTCGCTGATGCCCTCACGGGTCCGATAGTTAACACCTTAACTGGAAAGGCAATGCCCTCATCAAAGGTGTTACAATAACAAACCATCTATAGCCACACAATGGACACCTAAAAAGGCATGGAGTGCGGATACACCTTTGGGAACAGATAAACCTTGAAGAAGAGAGTGCTCAGTCCAGGAGGCGGGTCCCAGAGGCCCACATATTGAATAATTTCACATAGATGAACTCCCGGGATTAAGCTAATCTGAACAGATTGGGAGTAGATTAGTGTTGTTGGGAGCCCGGGGGTGGGGGTGGGGAGAGGATGATGGGATATTGCAGGGAGGCGAGTGAAGGTTAAAGGGGAGAGTAGAGTTTCTTTTTAGGGTAGTGAAAAGGTTCTAAAATTGATTGTGGTGATGGATGTAGAGCTCTCTGAATATTGCTGACAGCCACTGAATTATACACTGTAAATGGGTGAATTATAGTGTTTAGCAATGATCCTATATAATAAAGAGCTAATATGCTAATTAGACCAAACAGCTGAATGACCTTCTAGACACCCTTCCTGATGAAGCCAGTGCCCGAGGAAAGCCAGCTGAGTCCAGGGTGCCTGTAGGCGGCCCGAGGAGGGAAGCAGCCCGGGAGAAGGAAGGCCTACGCTTGCACGGATTTTCGTGCATCGGGCCTCTAGTATCTCAATGAAATGGTTTTGTTTCTTAAAGGGAAAGAGTTAAATAACAACAGCAACAACACAAAACATCCCTCCCTTGAACCCCTGTGCTGGCTTCCAAATGCACATGGGGGCCATTGCCGTGCCAGGTTAGCCCGCGGCTCTAGAAACTGGCTTTGTGGTTGTGAGCTCATCCTGGCCTATGAGACGGGGAACGTGTGGGGATCCCGACCTGGTTTACATCAGGGTTTCTTACCTCAGCACGAGTGCCATTGGACCGGCTAATTCTGTTGTGGGGGCTGACCTATGCACTGTAAATGTTTGGGCGCCTCTGGATTCTACCCACTAGATGCCAGTGGCTCCCCTCCCCTCCCACCGGTCCCTCCCCAGGCACGAGCCCCAGGTGAGACCTGAGGTTTCACACAGGTGGGGTTGAGAGGTGTGTCATCTAGAAAGGTCTCGGGAAGGAGTCGCCTGAATTGTTCCTCTTTCTGTCTTGCAGATGATGGACGCCATCAAAGGAACAATGACAGAGATCTACAATGACCTTTCCAAAAACACTACCGGAAGCACGATAGCTGAGGTCAGAGTCGCGGGGAACTCACTCTCTGCTACGAGTGTTTGGTGGGCCGCTGTAGGACGGCACCACGAAGAAGCTTCTCTGGATTTCCTCCAGGGGCTGGCCCAGTCGCCAGGCTTGCTCAGCTGATGGGAGTCGTTGGGGAGGGAATTTCTCATTGAGCCGGAAGCTGATGCTGTGTGCGATCAGTGCATTTTTCATAAAACCGCCCAGTCCGGAGCCTGAGTTAATCCACTGGTAAAACTGGAAACCAGACCCTTGTGCTCCATGTAACGTTGGCTCCTTGATCTTTTTATACAAGAGATTCTTGTTGCCTAAGAGGGCGTGTCCTGAGCCTGCACAGTCTATGTGAAGGCCTGGGGAACCGAGTTGTGAAAAGCTAAAATGTCCACTCGCATTATAAAAAGCAGCCTCCACGAACTTCTCTCTGAGGCTAATTCCCTGTGAGCCAGACGCAGAAAGGGCAGCAGGTGAGAGGGGAAGGGGCAGGATTTCTGAGGTCTCTGAGAGTGACAGGTAGGAGCTTGGGAATCCCAGGCACAGTCATTGACTGCTGAGGCCCGGGCGGGCTCAGCCTGGTGCTCGGGCGAAGGGAGGGTTCTCAGGAAGGTGCCTTGAGAGGCCTTTGGCAGAGCACAGCGTGGCTAGACGGCTTAGGAGAGGCCGCAGGAAAGGTCAGTGACTCGTCTGGATGTTCAGTTTTCTGAACCAGTTTCTGTGCGTTTGGGCTAAGCACTGGCCTCTCTCTGGACGACAGCCAGATCCAGGAGAGCAGCTGAGATCCAGGCTGCCTGCTCCCCATCCACCACGTGACAACCTGGCAGCCAGCCAGGGAGAGGTCAGGGTCCTGGGCTGCTCCGTCGGTGAGCGGCTCCCAGACCCGCCCTTTAAGTTTCTCTCTGTCATTACAGATCCGCAGGCTGAGGATTGAGATCGAGAAGCTTCAGTGGCTGCACCAGCAGGAGCTCTCTGAGATGAAACACAACTTGGGTAAGGCCTGGGGAAGGGGTCTGCACCGAGCAGGCTCGGGGATGGGAACATCCCTGACCTCTGGAGTCGGGCCGGATGTGAATTGAGTCAAATGTGCACCAGGGGTTGTCCCACTCCTGGGGGGGCCCCTGGCTCCCGGAGAGGCCCCCTGGGAGGACCCAAGTATAAAAGAAGGTATAAAAGCAGCCCCTTTCCTCTCTGGAAAACAGCAGCATCCACAAAATAATAGTGAGAGCATCCCCCACAGCTCCTACTTACTGAACTCTTCCCTTAGTGCCAGGAGCCTTCTGAAGCCTTTTTCATAAATTAAACAATTTAATTATTTCGGAAACCCTTGCGACAAAGGGCTCTCCTGTCCCAGTTTCCAGGAGAAACTGAGGCACAGACCTGCTAGGGCAGTCGTGGCGCGTGATTCACATCCTGACTTGCCCCCCGGCCACTGACGATTGAGTCTTTTGACTAAGTGGTGACTGTTGCCTGTGCAGCCCACGCTGGAGACCAAGCTAGCCTGTGGGTCCCTGGATAAGCTGGCCTGCTGTTCCACCTACTGTTCTGCGTACATATTGGTCATTGTTTTCCCCAGAGGCAGAGCCTGTTTCTTTCAGACCCTCATGTACCCTCAGTCTCAGAGTCAGGGTTGGAAGCAGACACAGGCTGTCTCTGGTGGGCAGGCATGGCACCAGCTCCCAGTGATGTAAGCGGAAATCGCCCCTTGAAGCCCACAGAGGAGAAGCCCTCCCCTCTTTAGCTTGTCATCAGCAAGTTGTTGCTGCTTGTTTTTGTGGTCAGGTCATATCATCTCTCTCTCTTTTTTGTTTGGTAATCTCCATCGGAGGATATGTTTCCATTGATTTTTAGAGAGAATGGAAGGGAGAGAAGAGAGAGAGAGATTTGATGTGAAAAACTCACATCTATTGGTTGCCTCCCACACGCGCCCGAAAAAGGGGCCAGGGCTAGAGGCCGGACCCGTTTCTTTATAAGGGGTTGGTTTTCTTTACCGCTCTGCTCTGCCTTGGAGCGGGAAGGGTCCCTTTCTTAATTTCAGGAAGAGGATTGTGAGGAATCGAGGAGCATGTATTTTAATGTACGGGTCTCTCCCAGCCGAATTGCAAATGGACTTACTTTGTCTCAAATGAAAGTAGATAAATCTCAGTGACGGAGCAGTTCGATGGGGGGCCTGTTAGCATGATGCTCGGCCACAATGCCCGATCTCCATTGCCACCAGCCACACCAGAAAGACGGCATGTCTGAGTCTAGTCCCAGCTCTGCCCTTAGTGGCTGTGTGCCTCAGTTTTTCATCTGTGAAAATGGTAATATAGTAGTACTTACCTCATAGCGTCAGCATCTGGATTACTAGGTAAATTAGTTAATATTTTAAAAGTGCTTAGAACAATGTCTCATACAGCAGGTGTTGTATAAGTACTCAGCAGAAAAAAAGGCTGGTACTAATGGTCAAGTTCAGAGTGAGTTTAGTGGCCATTGTTTTGAGGGTTTATTTGAAGGCTTCCCATAGAACTAGTGTGGTGCTGTCCTGATTGCTATATCGTTATTGAGACAATGTCCTGTTACTGTCAGATAGAAGGCGGTACATGTCATGTCATCGTGACAAGCCCCTGTTTTACAGATGAAGACATTGGGACTCAGGGAGGGAAGTGGGGGTCTCCCAGCCGGGCTATCTCCGAGCCGGGATTTGTCTCCGATCTGGTCTGGACAAGCCCTGCCCGGGCCCAGGAGCAGGCGGTGACGCCCGCGTCCTCTCCCTCCTCCGCCAGAGCTGACCATGGCGGAGATGCGGCAGAGCCTGGAGCAGGAGCGGGACCGGCTCATCGCTGAGGTGAAGAAGCAGCTGGAGCAGGAGAAGCAGCAGGCGGTGGACGAGACCAAGAAGAAGCAGTGGTGCGCCAACTGCAAGAAGGAGGCCATTTTCTACTGCTGCTGGAACACCAGCTACTGCGACTACCCCTGCCAGCAGGCCCACTGGCCCGAGCACATGAAGTCCTGCACCCAGTCAGGTGCGCCACGGCCCAGCCCAGGCTCCCCCACAGGGAGGCTGACCGGTGGGGTGAGGGGCCTTGCCCAGCCCCTCGTCCATCCATCACTCACACACACTGTCTCTCTCTCTCCTCTCTCTCTCTTACACGCACACACACACACACACACACACACCACACACACACACACAGCAGCCTGCACACACAGCAGAGCCCACAGGAGCAGGTTTTTGGTTTCTTTCTTTTTTATTTTTACATATTTTATTGATTTTTTTACAGAGAGGAAGGGAGAGAGATAGTTAGAAACATCGATGAGAGAGAGACATCGATTAGCTGCCTCCTGCACGCCCCATACTGGGGATGTGCCCGCAACCAAGGTACATGCCCTTGACCGGAATCAAACCTGGGACCTTTCAGTCCGCAGGCCAAGGCTCTATCCACTGAGCCAAACTGGTTTTGGCAGGAGCAGGTTTTTGGAACCTTGGACTCTGTGTCATTTGCCAGAGTGTGGAGTTGGTAATACCAGGCCAGATGAGTTTAGTTTCATGGGAGGTGCGGTGCTTTCCAACGGGGAGCCATTTCCGTGTCCTGTCCCCTGAGGCATTGGCAGTGACGTCAGACATCTGGGTGGTTATAGTGGAGGGTGGGTACTGGGGTCTAGAAGGCAGAGGCTGGGGATGGGGGCCCAGGGTGGCTGCCCACAGCGCAGAGGGCTCTGGCCGGCATCTGTCAGTGGCACCACGGTGGGGAAAGCCCGCTGGCTAGGGAGGCTGGGACTCAGGGCTGTGAATCAGCAGGCTTCCGGCTCCGGTGTGCAGGAGACAGTCCTGGTGCAGAGCTGGTCCAGTCTTGTGAGCTCTTTCTAGCACGTGGCCTGCGGGTCCCGGAGCCTCCTGCAGGAGACACTGTCCCGATAGAATGGATTGATTCTATTTTAAAAACAGTGTTTACCGCTAGCTTTTCTTTATGGCAGATCATACTCGCTTTATGTGCTTAGAAGTGCCCGTTTTGAGTATTTAAATGTAAAAGTCATAAGCAATATGACCAGGTAGTGTGTGCAGATGGGCAGAATTTTCAAAGGCGACCGACCGCCTCAGACCAGGTCGGAGAAGCACCTTCAGTCACCTGCCGTTACAAATTCCTGTTATTTTTAAAAAAGATGAGTGTGAACCATCCACTGCTGTGCCCTTGAACCTTCTCCAGGGAAATTTCTTCTGATGGTGACGTGGAATTTCCTTGGTTCTGGGATGTGTCTGCTGACCCCTGGCGCTGTTAGGAGATGCCCAGAGCACCCTTCTGCTGTCCTTTCTTTGCGGCATCCTAGTGTCCATCCTCCCGAAATTCTCTCGAACCCTGGTTTCCCAGTTGTCCAAGTTTCTTGTATCCCGAGGCTCCGCGCCTCTGCCCATCCTGTTGCTTTTCACGTGGGTTTCCCCGCCTCCTCAGGAGGAAGCAGTTGCGTGGGGCAGACCCGGTTCTGAAACTAGAACTTGGGAAGCTCGCAGTTCTAGGTGAGCAGTAGCCGGCTCCCCACGTGGGCCCTCATTTATCCTGCGAACATGCTTTCGTCTCCAGAGTCATTTTGGAAAACTCAAATGACTGTAAACAGGACCGTATTTCCACGTCTGGATTCCTGCTTCTGGAAAACGGGAGGCCTGGCTTCCTGGGGGTGTAAGGGTGGGGGGTCAGTGTGCTGAGCCGTGCCGCCCTCACGTGCAGAGCCGTGGTCCCTGCAGGTCCGGAGGCCATGCACTCGGCTTACCCGTGGCTTCTCTCCCCTTCACCCCCAGCTACTGCCCCTCAGCAGGAAGCGGATTCCGAGTCGAACACAGAAACACTAAACAAGTCCTCCCAGGGGTCCTCCTCCAGCACCCAGGCAGCCCCGGCGGACACAGCCGGCGCCTCGAAAGAGAAGGAGACGGCTGCCGAGAAAGGCAAGGACGGCGGCTCGGTGAGTAGAGTCTCAGCTCGTGTCCCCGGGCCTGCCCCCACTGAGACTCACCTGTTGCATATTTGTCCGTCTTCAAGGTGGAGCAATCAGGCTGCGGGGGTGAGAGGAGGGTGGGGGAGAGGGGGGGAGGGGCCTCAGCAGTGGTCAGCAGGTCGCCTTTTCACCGGCGGGCACCCGGGCAGGGGCAGGGGAGTTTGAAGTCCAAGGTGACATTGGTGGGACTGGCAGCAGCTCCCGGCGACACGAGGCTTAGACCAGCGTTGTCTGGTAGGAGCTTTGTGGTGCTAGGTGTGGTGTCTGCTCTGCCCAGACTGCAGCCTCGGGCCACACGGGCCTGAGCACTGGGCCGTGGCTGGTGTGCCGAGTTCCTTAGCTCCCCACGGTCCCCTGTGTCTCGTGGCTGCGGGGGGTGGGGCAGAGAAAGCTGCATCTCCCTTCCCCAGCATGTGGAGTGTCCGACGGGGTGTCTCTCAGCAGGATCTTAGTGGCATGTGGGTCATTGTCTACATTTTTGGTCGTAATGACTTTATTTCCGGGTGTGTGAGCAGAGAAATAAGTCATTATCCCATCAGCAGATGCCTTGGATTTTAGCGGTGTTTCCTGGTTAGGGGTTAATGTGAAATAAAAGTGAATTAACGCACTTCCAGAGGAACGGGCTTCCTCTTTGGAGAGGCAGAGCTCCGGGGTTGGCAGGCCAGGGAGTGGGGGTGTGGAGGCAGCCATTGTCCTGGGAGCTGAGGCTGAGGGCGGAGTCAGGGCTGCCCCAGGGCTGGGGTCCGGCCTGGTGGGCCTGGGGACAGCGCACAGGGAGGGGGCCACCCCCGCCGACCTGCCTCCGCTGCCTGCACCACCAGGCAGAGGGCACGGAGGTGCCGTGGGGGCTGTAAGGAGCACCCCCAAGGATCCCTGGACTTCGGCAGGGGGGGGGGGGTGCTCCATTGGCCCCATTGGCCCCAGTGCCATGAGTCCATCTCTCTCTCTCTCTTTGTGTTTTTAGACCATCGACCTTTCTGGCTCCAGGGAGACGCCCTCCTCCATTCTCTTGGGCTCCAGCCAAGGCTCTGGTACGTTGCCCCCCCGGTGGGTGAGTAGCAGAGGGGAGGCCATTTCCTTAGAGAGAACTTGAGGGATTAATGGATTTCATACTACCGTGGATCCTTAGGGATCCTTTGGGGTGCCCTGGGCGGGTCAGTGGGGGTGAGGGGGAGTGGCTGCTGGGCAAGGCAGCTGCAGGACACCTCTGAGTGGTCCGTGTTTGCCTGTACAATAAGCCCTCGCTTAATGCTGCCCACGGTTGTGCAGCTGGGAGCGAGATGACGTGTGACGGAACCAGTGTTCCTGTAGGCATTTCCTTAAAATGGCCTCAATGTTGTAAGGAAGGGATGCTGAACAAATGGCGTTGTCTGAGGACCCGCTGCATTTACTTATGGGGGATCCACACGAGATGTCATCGGGGCTTCTGTTGGGACCGAGGCTGGGGAGATGTGCTTTGGGGTGGGGTGGGGCAGTCCTTCTGCCCCCAGGGAGATGACCACAATAAATGAAACTGAGGGAACTTTATTCCCAGCACCTGTGTTTGGTGGAGGAGGGCACTCGAGCCTTGCAGGAAATGAAAAATTTTAGGTGGATGAAAAACCGTTTCTCATGGGAATAAATAAAACGGCAGGCTGTCTCGTGAGATTTTCCAAGACTGAAGTTTGGTTTTTCTCTTTTCTGGGACATTTGAGCTGACCTTTCTGGCCCAAAGGGTCTTTGTCCTGTACCCTCTAAGCCTGTTTTGGGTCATTCCAAGAAGGTATCTTCACTGAGGACAATTCTGCTTAATTCAAGGTTTTTCAGCTCTAAGACCTTTCTCTCTGCTAGATAATTCACGCATTTTTATTTCTCTTTTGGATAGTAAGTGTATGGAGGATGCAGTAATGTTCATTGTTAGTGTGGCATGAACGGATTTTAGGGAGAATATAAATGTGGCATTGAATGCAATTGAACCACCTATTGAAAAAGTTACACCCCCCACCCCGCTTCCTGATAGAATCTCTGAGAACAGGTGCATTTTGGTGCAGAGATGTCTTTTGCATTTCTTTGATATTTTCTAGTCCTCATTCTAACAGAGAGAGCAGGCTTTACACCTGAGCAGCGTGGTGCCCACTTAACAAATTTACACTACGATTTGCTTTTCACTATGTTTATCTGAGAGTTGCCTTCTATGCACGGGCAAGTGTTAATGACTTTCTGCCTTGGGTGGTGCCATAAAAGCAGCTTTTTATTTAAGATTAAACATGAGTTTGAACCGAAAACATGAGCTAAGCAGTGCGCAAGAGGACTGGATGTGTCCGGTTGTGCAGGGGGTGTGAGAAAGGCCCGCTGTTGAGGTTGTGCAGCAGCAAAGTGGTGGGATCCACGAGGCTGATGGGAAATGACTGAGGTGTGTGGAACCTGCTGGGATAAGCCGGGTTGTTGACAGGACTGCGGTTGGGAGCTGCGTCGTATTCCAGTTTGGAGGCAAATGAGGGGGATCCCAGTCCAGGGGTCAGCAAACTCCGAAACTGAGGGCCCCATGGTAAATACTCTAAGCTCCTTAGGCCACATGGGCCAGTGCCGGGTGAAAGCAGACAGAGAAGATGTCAGTCAGGGATAGTAAGTGTATGGAGGATGCAGTGATGTTCATTGTTAGTGTGGCATGAACGGATTTTAGGCAGAATATAAACTTGGCCACGCTCCAATGACATTATTTGGAAAAATAGTCCTTGGGCTGGATCTGGACCGTCGTTGGCTGACTCTAAGTTAAAACCCACAACCCAACGGGGGGCAAAGAAGGTTCTGTTTTATATGAAGGAAGGAACCTGTAGGAGAGAAGACACAGACCGCTCTGGTAGATGCTGGTAGAAGTTCTGGTAGGTTTGGTCCAGGTGGGTTTTGGGGAGAGCATGATCCCCAGGAGTCTGTGGACTGGGTGGGGTAGCAGGAGAGGGAGGGGAAGGCCCCCCCCCCCATTTCTACTTTAGATTCCTGGAGGGGGTGTGTAGCACTTGACTTTTTGCAGAAGGCCAAGGCACACAGAGTTTGCTGAGTGTCTCTGGGGCCAGGCGCAGTGCTAGGGCTGGGGGTTCGGTGGTAAGGAAGGCGGACAGTCCCTCTTTGACTTCCTATTATGTCTGACTGGGCTTCTGCCAGCCTGGCTGGCGGGGACAATTCCTGTGAAATCTCCGGGAGGGCAGTGGGCTCAGTAGAACACCGGGTTTCTGAGCTCTTTCTAGGCGTCCGATACCAGGAGGGTAGGAGGAGAGAGGGGTCTAGTTGGAAGGGAGAAAGGTTTAGTAGGGGGTCTGAGCTTCCCTGGGTGGGGATGGGCCTGTTGTCTCTAAAGTTGAAAACTGTGACTAAGGCATTATGTGCATATGATTAGAGGAAATATAACCTGATAGGGAGAATCGATGCCCAGTCCCAGCCTCACTGCTGGGCGTGATGCATGTGGAACTCACCTACTTATTTGTAAATAATGTCCTTCCTTACGCTCTGTTTCTGGACTTTATCTTTAGAAATGGCTCACTGATTTTCAGCTTTAAAAGATGAGAGTTAGGCATTTGTGGAATAAAATGAACAACACAAACTGATGAGAAAAAAAAAAAACAACCAAGAACCAGAGACGAAGCATCAAACAGACTGTCCAACCTATGAGGGAAGATGGGGTGGGGGCGAGGGGTGAGGAGTGAGGGGGTAAGAGATCAACCAAAGGACTGGTATGCATGCATATGAGCACAACCAACGGACACACACAGTAGGGGGTGAGGGCATGTGCTAGGGGTGGGAGTGGCTGGGGAGAGGTCAATGGGGAAAAAAGACTCATGTCATACCTTAAACAATAAAGAGTTTAAATAAGAAAAAAAGAGAGATGAGAGTTAGGGTAGTAGACGACCTCTCTCCCATTTCATCCCAAGTGGCTGGCCACTCCTTTACGCCTCTGAGTTCCCAGGTCACATACAAGTCTCACCCTCCAGTTCCTATTCTGCCAGCTCCAGGCCATCCTGCTCGGTCCCCCGGTGGCCCGTCTCCCCCTCTCTTCTCCTCCCCTGTCCCGTGCAGACTCCCATCGTCTCCGCTCAGACTCGCCTTCGTCGAGGTTGAGAACGGGAGCTGTGCTGTAGCTGCCGTTGTCTTCCCTATGGAGGCTGTGGGCCCGTCTCGGGGACTGAAGTGCATGCACCTGTGTTTCCATCTCGGACGCCGTCTCCTTGGTCTCGGGGGCCGTGTACTGGGATTGCATTTCCGCTCCTGGGCGGCCTCCCTTGTTCCTGGAGCTCCTGTTTTCCCCTTGATCACGTCTCCACTCATTTCCTAACAAGCTCCTCACCGTTCTGTTATTTTATGGAGACTCCTTTCATGTCGCTCACTTTTAACTCTTCAGTTTCCGACGTGATTGGTTGGTGTCCTGGCATAGGAACTGAGACCGTGGCTCGCTGGCCAGCGCAACTGTACCCCATCCTCAGCCCCCTGCCCGCTGTGCACCTTTATCGCCTCCCTGTCCACCGTGCCCGTGGATGAGCTCCTGCTTGCCCTCGGCATTGCCTGGTGCCGCCTCCCACCGTGCCGGGGCCTGGCGCCTGTTTCCCTGGCCGAGTTCATGGTTCCGAGGGTTTTGCCTTCAAATGTTGCGGACCTGTGGCTCCCAGAGTTGCTTTGATGTCGTGCATATCTGATTCCCACCTGCAGTGCTGTGCTGGTCCAGCGATGCTGCTGACGGTTCAGCAGGCGTGTTAAAAAGCTTTAGGCTCCTGTGAGCCACGCCTCGTGGTGGAGGAGCTGTGCCAAGCGCGGAGGCCTGACGAGGGCCAGCCGCGCTGAGCACGGGGGTGTGGGAGTGAGCGATAGACTCTGAGGATGCCTGTGCTGTCTCTTCAGTTAGCCACTACCTGCCTCTGCCACCGACCACCAGCCGCACCCCACCTACCCGGCCCGGAAGTGTGAGTATGACCCTGTCCCCCCCAGCTGCCTGGACTCACTCCTGGCACCGCAGGCCAGGGTGTGTGCTTCTGTGGGGGTGTACCCTCTCCGGTTCTTCTGAGCGACGGGTCCTGCTTTGGCTTGTCTGTCGGTGTAACGGGGCCTCGGGGGGGCCACCGAAATGGCCAGAGCGTGTGGTGTGGCTTCTCGAGGGGACATCCCCGCTCTTTTCATAAAAGGCCCCAGGTTAACACCGACCCACCCCATGGCGATTGGCCGCACCAGCTAGTGCCACGCCCGGCCCATGTGAGGGGCAGGCCCTACAGGCGCTGTCCTGGCTCAGCCCCGCGCCCATTCCTTCTGCTCCCTCCCACCCCCAGCAGCAGTGGGACTGGGTGCGGCTTCCTGCGTGGCTGCAGGGTTTTCTCACTCTGGTGATGAGCAGCCACAGCGCCTCCTGGAGTCCTTCCAGAAGGACCGATGATGGTGTAGGCCACCCCATGTCAAACTCAAAGGCCAATGTGGCGTTTGACATGCTGGATGCAGGCAGTGCAAGTCGGGCAGAGTCAGGGCTGTCGAGGTGGAGCTGGCCCTCGAGAGGTACCGATGGGTCATTACAAAGTACAGTCCGAGGGACATGAAGTGCAGCGTAGGAACTGCAGGCAGTAATAGTGTTAATGACTGTGTGGGGTGTCAGGGGGTCACTTTGTAAAGTTTATGATTGCCTGACCCCTATGCTGTACACCCCCTACACGAATACAAAATAATGTTGAATGTAAACTAATTGAAAAAAAAAAAAAAAAAAAGCCCGCCCTGCCCCTCCCACCCCCCAATGTTGCCCTGAGGGTCTGTAATGCAGTGACTAGGCAGCTCCTCGGTGAGGACTCACCTCGGGGATCCTGCCCAGTCTCTCCCGACCTTCCAGAGCAGCTTACCACTGGCCAGGTGATGAGCAGCATCACCCCTCCCCCTTCCCCGCCCCCCAATGATGGCCTGGCCCCTCCCCCCTCGTTGTGATGTCTGTCTCTGAACTGGGAGCTGACGTCCTTCAGTCAGCGAGCACCACCCCACCCCCTGGAGGAACTGTAAAAGGCTTTGCTCCGATCTGTCTGTCGGAGCCGGTAAGCGGCCTCAGCTGCCGGGGTCTCGCCGGCAGGCACTTGTGCAGGGGGCCCGCCCGCCCGCAGCGTTTGACGGCGTTCCAGGTACTCGTCTGCCTCTAAGGCCCCTCGTCTCTCACACACCTCGTGGTTCTTGACGCTGTCCCAGGTCTGACGCGGCTCCGCACTCTGTGGTGACCCTCCGGCTCGTCTTTCCCGGGGCCGTTCTGTCTGGTGCACCTTCCTCCTCCTCCTCTGTCACCTGCTCCTTTGGGTGGTTTGGTATCCGTCTGTTTCTCGAGTTTCTCACAAATCGATCCAAGAAACGTAATGCCGACTGAAGTCGGGAGATCACACGTCACACGCGGTGGGTGCCTTTCCCTGTGCCTGAGGTTGGTGCGCGTCCTGAAGATGCCCAGTTATGGGCACCGCGCCCGAAAGGCCCTCCTTGGCTACTTCCTCTCTCATCTTCATTTTCTGTGAGCATGATGCCCCTCTGTCCTTCCAGCCGGCTCTGCGACATCCTAAGGAGATACGCCGTCGTTGGCCGTGGTGCTCTGCAGGCCCACCCGCTCCCGGAGGCAGGCAGGGGTGGCCGTGCTGGGCCCCTCGGTGCTGTGGGGGCGGAGAGGGGTGCGGGGCAGGCGGCTGAGCCTCTTTCTCTGTTGCTTCCCCCCCAGACCATGCCCGGAGCAGCAAGTCCGGCGGCTGGAGCGGCAGCGACGAGAAGCGAGGGTCCTCTCGCGCCGAGCACACCGGCAGCTCCAGTGCGAAGAGCCTCCTCCCGAAAGAGTCACGGCTGGACGCCTTCTGGGACTAGCCACCGGCCGCGCCCCCCGCCGCCCGCCCCGCGGAGGAGGAGGGACGCGGACCCCGGGCCGCCGGAGAGCGGCGCCGACACGTGAGGCGGGAGACCCAGCCCCTGGGTGGGGACTCGGGGCTCCCCCCCCACCCCCGACGTGGCCTTTCTTCCCACCGAGGGCCCCACACTACACACTTCCACCACCACGAGCTCCGAGGACCGTTCACCCACACGAACTCAGCGTTAGGATGTAAATAATGTACAATTTGTGGATGTCGCTGAACTTAGAGTACCTTCCCCTTTTTATATTTGTATCGACTTTAACTTATAAAAAGCAAAAAGCAAAAAAGCAGGTAGAAAAACACACCCAACAGCGCGAAGGATGTTCTGGTGTTGGAGAAGGGGGGTCGCCCGGGGCCCGTCCTTCTGCCGGAGGCGGCGCCCGGGGCCGGGAGTTCCGTCCGGTACAGATTCCGCTGTCGCGGGCCCTTCCCATCCCGCCACACCGGCCCTTCCCGACGCCGCGCTCCTCTTTCATCCGATCAAGCTCTCTGGACCCGAAGGACGCGGGCAGGAGCCAGCTTCTGCTCCGCGACTGACGCGACGACTCGACTCCTGAAAGGGAAAACCCCAATCTCCTTGTTTACAGAAGAGAGGCAGCCGCGAGCCCCACTCAGCCCAGCTCGGGAGAGGAGACCGGCGGGCATTTGGAGTCCTGGACACCCAGAGAGATCTGTCCTCCGCGCGTGGCTCCTTTCACGCTCCCGTGCGCGGGGAGAGGTCCCGCGTTTGGCGGAGGCGAGGACGGACGGAGGCAGGGCGCCCGCAGAGGACATGGGAGTCTGGGATGAAGCATGTCTGTAGTATTTATACGATGGGATTTTACGTTTTTATGTAAGCATGAAACCAAGGCCGTGCGAGAGGACACGCCCGCCATGCTGTCTGTTACACTACGAACGCTGTAGCTCCATTTTGTATGTTGTGTAAAACAAAAAGAGCATCCAGCAAGCGGAGGGGGAATGTATGTATATGAGGAAATTAATTGTACGATATCATTCCAGTCCATCTCGTTGTACATTTTAGTCTTCGTTTACTTTCTCTTCGTTGTTGATAAGAGGATGCGAACTGTACAGTTTCCAGCTAGTTGACCCACGCTAGAGAAGAAGGCAAAAAGGGAGTGATAGAAGGAAACGGGGAGAGAAAGAACGTTTGTGAATTGCAGTTATCAGAAAGAAATAGCCTAGCTGGCCTTATTTGTGAAGCATAATTGCTTTTAGCATATGGAAGTATTTTTTCACATTTTCTTTGTATAAAATTTGTATTAAACTTAAATATCTTTTTCGACGGTGGTGTTTCTTTGTGACTGAGCCAGCAGACGCACAACACGGTATGCTCTTTTGGGTTCCTCCCCTTCCCCCCACTTTTTTCAGATTCTTCACCTTTTTTAAATTAAAACTGTTTTTGGAAAAACGGCTCGGTCGTCCTCGAATGTGCAGTGTTCCGCTGGGTCTGGATGGCCACACGGCAGGTTTGCGTGGCGACACAGGAGGCCAGGCCGGGAGCGGCCGAGCACATCTCCACGGCGGTGGGCACGTCAGCCATGAGGGCCCTTCGTCCAGCTCCTTCGGGGTGTTTGACCGAGATGTGAAGCACGGGAAACCCTGGGCCAGTCTCAGAAAAACAGTGGGG
>PVJN01010572.1:0-56851 GCA_004026805.1 Lasiurus borealis | reverse complement strand
CTACCTCGGCTTCGCCACCATGGCTTTGTTCAGAAGAACGTCTAGAAGGTCACCTGGAAGATCTTCCAGTTTAATTAGCATATTACCCTTTTATTATAGAGACAGAGGCCTGGTACATGGGTGGGGGCCAGCTAGTTTGCCCTGAAGGATGTCTCGGATCAGAGTGGTGGTTTCCTTATGGGTGGGATAGCCTGGGCAAGGGGCCTGTGGTAGTTTGCAGGCCACCCATGTCCCAGTCAGCCATGTCCCCATTGGGGTGTGGGTCCCCACTGGGGACAGTGCCGGCTTCTTTGAGGGGCTGGGACAGTTTGCGGGCCAGCCATGCCCCATCCGGTGGGGGTCCCTGCTGGGGGTTCCTGCTGGGGTGCCTGGCCAGCCTGGGTGAAGAGCTGATGGCTGTTTTCAGGGTGGCCACACCCCCCAGTGAGGACCCTCATCCCATGGGGGCATGGCCAGCCTGCATAAGGGGTTGTGGCCATTTTCAGCCTGGCTATAACCCCTTCAGGGTAAGGGTCCCCACGGGGTGCCTGAGTGAGGGACTGATAGCTGTTTTCAGGCTGGCCATACCCCCCCAAGAAGAGACCCTCACCCCTGTGGTGGTATGGCCAGCCTGGGTGAAGGGCAGAGGGCCATTTACAGGCCCCTCCCTTGGCAGCCTGCCCAGGCAATTCAAGCCTCCCATGAGCTCAGGCATGCTCCGTGGCTGTCACCCACAGATCACTCCTTCAGCGTCTGGCTAGGGCATGTGGGAAGCTTAGATTGATCCTAGCCTCCCTCCTGCTCCAGCTGGCTCCATGGCTGCCGCCATCTTTGTCCCACTAATTTGCATATTCTCTCCTGATTGGCCGTGGGTGTCACAGAAGGACAGTCAATTACCATATGTCTTTCTTATATTATATTAGTATAGATAGTAGGCACTGGTCCTTCCAGAAATCCCTCTCAAACTAAGAATTACAAATTAAAAAACAAAACTGCCCAGCTGGTGTTGTTCAGTGGTGGAGAATCAAAATATGAACCAAGAAACCACTGGTAGATTCCTGGTCAGGGCACACACCAGGGTTGTGGGCTCTATCCTCAGTAGGGAGAATGTAGGAGTCAGCTGATTAATGATTCTCTCTCATCACTGTTTCTATTTCTCTATCCCTCCTCATTCCTCTCTCTCTAAAATCAATGAAAACATATTTAAAAATAAAAACAAAAACTCTAATGAATCTACTTCCTATTCTCTATCATTAACATGTGTAATTTTTAAATTATCCTATAAGAATTGTTTGTGTGTATGTGTGTGTGTGTGTGCTTTAATTTGGAGAAAGTTGTTCATTATTAAATCTTAAAAATCTATTTGCTTACTTATACAAAGTAATATATTCCCCATTTTCTAATTTACTAGATAATATTTCTAGAGAAACCTTATTTTGTTATTGTTATCTAAGCTCCATACTTCAGAGTATCATTAAGCATATAATAATCAACTATAAATATCTGTGATTTGTTACAAAAATCATATTCAATATAAACTAGTAATATATAAGTCTGGAATAACTACCTCATATACTATAAGTAATATATCCATGTCTAACAATGTTACAGAACAAAAAGAGGGTTGTGTGTGTGTGTGTGTGTGTGTGTGTGTGTGTGTGTGTGTGTGTTTATGGACTTCAGATGTATACCAAAGAAGAAAGGAATTACTGTTTCGAGAAGAATGACAGATATCTGAACTTCAAGTTGCTTTTTTAGGCTTAATGGTAAAGAGGCATGAATAATGTGAACCCAAAACAGGCTATAGACTGTGATATTTCAGGTTATAAACCATACAGCCTATATCATACAGTTGATATTTAAAATATATTTTTTAAATAAAATAATGTAACAATATGTATCCTCAAAAAGTTTCCAAAAGAGTCATAGTCCTTTTATAATATTACTTGTAAAAACTGTAGTTGAAAAACATAGGGAAGAGTAAATTAAAGAGAAAGATAGTGATATTATGAGGAGCAAAAAAGTAGACTTTTTATTATAATGATAATTATAATGTAGAATCAGTTTTCTCCATAACTTATCACTGTTCCTATGGCAATTATTTATCTTTTCACATGCTATTAAGTAAAATGTCTAAGAATTTAGCAATTACTTCATCTCATTTTTATATTGTCCCATGAAGAATTTAGCATCTATAATAATAAAAGGGTAATATGCTAATTAGACCAGATGTCATTCCAGACGTCCTTCTTGACAAATCCAGGGTTGGGGAGAAGCCAGCCCTGGTCTTGGGTGCTTATGGGTGGCCCAGGAGAGGCCAGCTAGGCATGGGTGCCTGAAGTTGGCTGGAGGTAAGCTAGCCTGGGACCCGGGTACAGGAGAGAAGCTAGTGCCAACAGCCCAGGTCTGGGTGTCGGGGGGAAGCCAGTGCTGGTAGCCAAGAAAAGGAAGGCCTTCTCTTGCACCGATTTTCATGCATTAGGCCTAAGTATGTATAAAAGAAGGGAAGCACACATATTTAAATCAAGATACCTCATATTTAAATCAAGATGCCCTGTGAAGTCCCTAGTACTGCCAAATGATCTGATAGCCACAAAGAAATATAGCTTTTGTTCTGATTTTACCTGCCAGGACAGATAAAAAAAATACATTTTCTCACTGATCAAAAAGATATTCTTCAGATCATGATTTTATTACCTTTTGAATAAAAATTACTAGTTTTACTTAATTAAAAGAAAAAATAGCCGAAATCGGTTTGGCTCAGTGGGTAGAGCATCAGGGTCCCAGGTTCAATTCCGGTCAAGGGCATGTACCTTGGTTGCGGGCACATCCCCAGTAAGGGATATGCAGGAGGCAGCTGATGGATGCTCTCTCTCATCGGTGTTTCTAACTCTCTATTCCTTTCCCTTCCTCTCTGTAAAAAATCAATAAAATATATTTTAAAAAGAAAAAATATGATTTTATTTAACAAGATTATTTTCTCTTGGAGAGATGGGGATGTTGCCAAGTTTCTGAATGAGAACTATCAAATTAGGCACATCAGATGTAATATTCAGATCTTGAATGTATGCAGTCAATGTTAAATATGAAGAATTACTAAATATTACTGCAATAAAAACCCTTAAAAAGGTTAAAATCTGTTTTCATGGGGTAATTGTTTGATGTAACCACATGGTAAAGTGCATTAATATTGACTTCTCACAACTGCAAATTACTTATGAAGAAATTCCAGAAAAAAATATAACAATAGTGAATTTTGTTTGCCAATTACAACTTGTGAACTATGGAGATATCACTAAAAATAAAGAAAGTCAAGAGGAGGAAGAGGAGGAGGAGGAGGAGGAGGAGAGAAATTCCAGAAAAAAATATGACAATAGTGAACTTTGTTTGCCAATTACAACTTGTGGTCTATGGGAATATCACTAAAAATAAACAAATTCAAAAGAAGGAGGAGGAGGAGGGGGAAGGAGGAGGGGGGGAGAAGAAGGAGGAGGAAGAAGAGGAAGGAGAATAATAATAATAATAAGAAGAAGAACAACAACAACAACCACCACCACCACCACCACCCATCCACCCTGGGTCCATAAACATACTTACAAGTCCAGAAACCAAATTTCATAAAACCTAGCTTCCCTCATAATCACAATCACAGTGTACTAATGTCTATTTCTTGGTTTTGACAGTTTACAACAGTTCCCAGTATGATATTACCATTGGGAAATAAAAATAAAGATACACAGGACATGTCTGCACTACTGTTGAAACTTCCTGTGAATATATAACTATTTCAAAATAAAACTTCAACAACAACCATCTCATTAATCAATGGAAAGGGATTTATCACCATAGAGCAAAGGCAAAGTTAAAAGTAAGATATCCTATCTAATAAAAGAATAATATGCAAATTAACCATCACTCCAGTACATTAACAAGCCAAGCCTGCTAGCCAATCAGGAGCAAGTATGCAAAATAACCCAACCATGATGGCTGCTGCCACAGAGCAAGCAGGAGGCTTGGGTTTTCCCAGCAATGGAGTAAGGCAAGCTTTCCACACACCCTGGCAGGCCCAAGCCTCCACTCAAGGCTACAAAATTTCAATTATAGAAGATAAATAAATCCCAGACACCAGGGCCTCTGCTTGGATCGGTGGGGAAATGGCTGGCCTGCAAACCACCACAGGACCCTTGTCCAGGCTGTCACATGCCCAAGGGAACCCCTGCTCTGATCCAGGACATCCTTCAGAGCAAACCATCTGGTTCACACCTGTGTACCAGGCCTCTATCCTATCTAATAAAAGAGTAATATGCAAATTGACCATCACTCCAACATACAAGATGGCTGCCCCCATGTAGTCAAAGAAGGCTGCCCCCATGTGGACCCAAGATGGACACCACAAGATGGCCAACTTGGGAGGGCAGTTGGGAGGGACCAGGCCTGCAAGCGAGGGCAGTTGGGGGTGATCAAGCCTTAAGGGGAGGGTAGTTAGGGGTGACCAGGTGGAAGAGGAGGGAAGTTTGGGGAAACTGGGCCTTCAGGGAAGGGCAGTTGTAGGGGACCCAGGCCTGCAGGGGAGGGCAGTTAGGGGTGACCAGGCCTGCAGGGAAGCACAGTTAGGGGCAAGCAGGATGGCAGGGGAGCAGGTAAGCATCAATCAGGCTAGAAGCTGAGTGGTTAGGGGGTGATCAGGCTGGAGGCAGAAGCAGTTAGGGGCAATCAGGAAGGCAGGAAGATGAGCAGTTGGGAGCCAGTAGTCCTGGATTGTGAGAGGGATGTCCAACTGCCCATTTAGGCCCAATCATACTGGGATCAGGCCTAAATTGGCAGTCAGACATCCCTTGAGAGGTCACAGACTGGAGAGGGTGCAGGCTGGGCTGAGGGACACACACCCTATGCATGAATTTCATGCACTGGGCCTGTAGTTTTATTTATAACATCCCCTTGGAATTTTGCTCCTTCTAAATTCCAATGTTAGTTTATCTGGAGCATGATCTACCAATGGTCATCTGTATGAATTTTAGTATTTATAACTAAGTCTGTAGTATTAGGATACAAATGATTTTTGTAAATTAGAAGATGTCTTCCAAATAGTACTAATTTTGCTATAATGACATCAATGGGCAAGAGACCTGAAAGGTAACTAGAGGTGGTTAGACACTTCAGAGTAAGGTGGAATTTCACAAAGTAGAGGCAGCCCCTGTAATGGTACCAAGCAGTGATTTTCATCTCATGGAATACATAAATTCATAAAGTTCTGTGGCACACCAAAAATATATTATACCAGAGGCCCAGTGCATGAATTCGTGCACCAGTGGGGTCCCTCAGCCTGGCCTGCAGGATATCCTCTGATATCCCCCAAGGGGTCCTGGATTTCAAGAGGGTACAGGCCAGGCTGAGGGATCCCACTGGTATAGGATTGGGACCAGGGAGGGATGCAGGAGGTTGGAAAGCTCGGCAGGGACCGAGGAGTGCTCCAGGGCATGTCTGGCCCTATCTCCCTCAGTCCTGATCGGCCCCACCCCAGCAGCAAGCTAAGCTACTAGTCTGGTTGTCTGTTCCCTGGTGGTCAGTTCACATCATAGCAAGTGGTTAAGCAACCTTAGAATATCATTAGCATATTATGCTTTGTTTGGTTGAATGGCTGACCAGATGACTGAACACTTAGGCTTTTTAATAAAATAGGATTCTTTTACCTATCTGATCAAAACAAGATCCAGTTTTGGTTCAGTCACACTGGACAGCAATTTTTGATGTTATTTATTTATTTATTTTTATGTGGCAATCTAAAGGGGAAAGAGGTCAGTGTCCCTGACTAAATAAACAGGTATTGCCTATTTTTAAATGTTTTGTGGTTGCTCTGACTGGTTTGGCTTGGTGGATAGAACATCAGCCTGCAAACTATACAGTCCTGGGTTCGATTCTGGTCAATGGCTTGTGTCTTGGTTGTGGGCACATCCCCAGTGGGGGGTGTGCAGAAGGCAGCTGATTGATGTTTCTCTCTCATTGATATTTCTGTTTATCCCTCTCCCTTCCTCTTTGTAAAAAAATCAATAAAAATATATTAAAAAATGTTTTGTGGCACACTGACTGAAAATCGTTGGTATAAAGATATAACAAAACTTAGGCTAAATAACAAATCACAGTTAGTGTTGTGATCACAATTAAACCTGACCTTATCTGTAGAGGGCTGAGGTACTAGCTATGGTAGAAAGGTGACAACAGCACATGTCAAAGTGACTATAACCGAATTTGTGAAAGAACGGAAAGAAATGGCTGTGAGAGTAATGATTCACCAATAACACAGATCTTAACCTATTTAAGAGCTAACATAAACGTTTATTCAATTTGCTCTATACATGTCATTTCTGAAACTCTCACCGATAGCTGGGAGGAATATAAATTGGTGCAGTTTAAAAAAATAATTTGGGAACAATTAAAAATGATAATTTTTCATAAATTTTATGGATTAGTTAGACTTCTAAAGATTTACTCTAAAAGCAAAACATTTTACAGTTATCTGAATAACTAAAATAAGGATATGCATCCAGTTGTCAAACACAGTGTGACAATAACAAGGTGGAGAGTGAGGAAAGAGCAAATGTCAAAAATGGGGTGATGCTGTGCACTGAATAATGGCTCCAAAACAGTCAATGTTCTAATCTCAAACCCTTTTTATTATGGAATCTTACATGATAAAAGATATTTCGTAGGTGACATTAAGTTAAGGATTTTGATATTAGGAAATTATTCTATATGTTTGTGTCTGGATGGGCCTGATGTAACCACAAGGATCCTTATGAGGAGACAAGAGACTAGAGAGAAGATGAATTGCTAGCCTGCTGGTTATGAAGATGGAAAAAGGGGTCACAGCCTAAGCAATGCAGCTGCTTCTAAAACTTAGACAGGCAAGGACATGGATTCTCCTCTACCATCTCCAGAAAGAAGGCCAGGTTCCAAATTCGTTTTAGTGTTCTGACTTTCATAACTTTAAAATAATAAACTTACGATGCTTTAAGTTGGTAAATGTTTGATAATTTTTAACTGGCTGTGTGTAAACTTTTGTGGCCATAATCATTTCTTCTTTCTATCTTATTATGCAGAGTATGGAAAAAGTAGATTTACAGTTATTCATATGGAAAATAATACAATAGTAGATAATAATAATAATAATAATAATAATAATACAAAAAAACTCTGTTTCATGTCCTCACAACAACAAACCTACTTTTGCCCCACCTGTATTTATTATTTTTCTCTAATGAGTATCTAGTTAAATAATACAGTAAATCATAAGTAGTTCTTTAAGATTCTGAAAAAGAAACTAAAGACATTTGTGATTTTTTTTTTATCAGTTGGGCCATTTCCTATTCCTTTCCCATTAAGTCATGTAGGTGCCTGGCCACTTAAATTGAATGACCAAAATCTGACCTTATCTGTAGAGGGCTGAGGTACTAGATATGGTAGAAAGGTGATTTTTCTTACTTTAATATCCATGTGTTCTAAGTCCGGCCAAAATTACATTTCTACTGGGACTGTATAGTACTCATTTTCCCAGAGGTGGCGGGTTTCTACCAAAAGGATCATCTACTTCCTATGACATACACTTAATGATTTTTCAGGAATGGAAGCTAGAAATTGTAACATTCTGACACAAAGAAAGTAAGTGAGGATGTTGAGACTTGAAAGGTTAATTGACTTGGCCCAGAATTCTGGTCAGGAAAAACTACATCTACTAAATATTATAGAATGTTGTGACTCTCGGAACAGCAACTGGTGACGAGGATATGTAATCAGCAAGAGATGTGATGGCAAACCCGGGGCAAGCCAAAGGAGCAGATTGTGCACTTTAATTTATATATAGTTTCTGGGAGAGCACCCAGGGAAATTTGGTCTCATTCACTTTCTCTTTATGAGTGGTCACTATGACCTTGGTGAACTCACTGAGTGGCAATGCTTTGCTAATGGAGATTCCAGCCTATTTGATTTTTACCTAAATCGATGAGGGCATTTTAATCAAAGTATTTGGACACATTACACTATCAGAAATAATGATCAAAGATCTGAACCCATCTCTTATTTGAATGATATTTTGAAGTAAATAAATTCAAGATGAATGAATACATTTGAAAAAAATTAATTTTACTTTTTAAACTTATTGCATAATTTACTGTGGCATTTTCTACAGATTAGCTTAAGTATTTATATACTGTAATTTCATGATAATTTCTATTAACTTCCAAATCTTATTCCTAGTGCCTGAATATTAAATAAATTTCATAACTCTTTGAAATAGCTAAAAATAAATATTATTTTAAATTTGGACATGTTGCAGCCATAAATAACAGTTTCAAGATATAAGATCAATATTGGTGAGTCTATACTTAGTCAGACGTGCTTTGTTTATCCAAACATTATGTTTTATAAAAATTAGGCCAATTTTTAAAATAAGGCTTTTTCCACTTAGAATTTGGATTTCTATTTTTTTCTTGAATAATTAAAATATCTGGCAATATACAGCTAAAAAGAAGCATGTCCATAATCGGACAAACTTGAAGAAAAATTTCATGCCTTAGAAGAGTGGTGCATGCAGGCACACTCAAATTTCTTTCAAATCCCACCACTAACACAACACATGCATACAATTACTTTATTACCAACCTAATGCTCATAGATTTGCATCTTACAGTTGTTTATATTTGGCTTTCCGAATGTTCACAATGAAAAAAAGATATAAAAGTGAAGGGAATTTGCAAAGGGAATATGCACAGGTTCCAAATAAAAACTTAACCTTCTTAAACGTTTAAAAAATGATCTAAGTATTACTCTTCATTTGCCAGGAAGCATCAGACCAGGACTTGACATTTGCAGAGAGCTGACAGTGTCTCCTTCAAATGGACTTAGAAAAATTCTGTCAATAAGCAGTTAGTCTATTACTTGTAACTTTCTTTATTCTTTTTTGTTTGATCAAAAGTTGACACTGCCTTCAGACCCTGACCTTTCTATTCACCAAATAGGCAAGCATAAGGTCAACCCTTTTCCAGAGGCTTATGGAAAGCATTTCTGTTAGAAACAGTCATTTTTGGTACACATTAAAACAGTTGGTAAAAATGCTATAGGTTTTCTCAATGTACGTTTAATAATACACAATACCAGCATATAAGAAGAGTCAATTTACTTGAATGAAAGCTATAGAAATATACAAATGTAACAATTCTTTACAAATAAGAGCTCACAAAATCTACATTGTGTAAATAGATACATGTCAACACATTTGGAGAAAGACATGACACACTTTAATTTCATAGTGAAGGAAAGAGAGTGCCACTTGATGAAGGCTTCAGGGTTGGGAAATGTCTCTGCAGGGAAGAGCAGTTTGCTCTGTAAGTGTCACTGACTGCGATTTAAGGGATAATTTCATTACATTTATATCATCAAAATAAACAAAAGATAGTTTTATGTCACAAATATGCAGCATTCATCATATAAGTCCTCTCAATCCCATTATTATTTTCAGACGAGAGATTCTAGGCCAGAAGTTTAATAGAAATTTATCAGTGAATGTGATGTGAGTATGGTGTGTGTCTGTGTATCTGTGAAGGACAATTAGGAAACAGAATCAGAGCAGGCAAATTAGATCAGAATATCATTTTGTGCAAACCTCATCTTAATACAAATGTAAGGCTTTTATATTTTCCATCAGTACTGATGAGAACTCCATGTGAATTAAGACAGCACAGGCCTCAAGCTATTTTACAACTTGTCAAAATCGTCAAGAGAGAATGTTTAACTCTTTTACATATTTGTTTGGAAAGGACCTTATATATTTCAATGAATGACATCTTTATTTTGATATACTGAGAAATAATTAAACACAAATGCTATCCATGGCAGAAAACTTAGATTACGTTGAAGAGCTGAGAAATGTGTAATATAATTTTGTTTCTAGTAAATATACACGAACACCTTTGTAATTCTGTTATGTATATCTGCTGGCACACCAGTTTTTTGTGAGTTTTTTTTTTTTGTGGGGGGTACTTCATCTAAATTTTAATGGTATAATAATTTTTACTACAGTTCTCAGAAAACATCCACAGACCAGAATAAAATGTGTGTTTTTTTTTTTTTTTAGGAATGTTAACCCTTCAGCCTCTGCATCACCTTTGAGCTAAATCAGGAACTTTGTGAAGACAGAGTTGACAAGATCATTTAAGACCAGGATTTTAATACTGGATTAGAGAACATTCTAAATCTCTTCACTTCTCCAAGTTCTTTATTAGAAGATGAATGGATAAGTAGAAGAAAGCTCTAGCCAGGTCTGAATTGCCAAACTCTTAAAATACTCCAGTTAGACTGAAGGAAAAGCAACGAGAGTAGCACCTTGGAATCAAATGAGCTCAGAATTTAAAGTTAGCTCTGAATCAAATGAGATCAGGGAAGGCTAAGAAAGAAACTAACATTTCCTGGGCAGCAATTCATATTAATACAACTGAGGAAACCGAGGCAGTCAGAGAGTACTCAGTCCATATCCACACCTAAGAACGTGAGGTAGCTGGAATTTCAAGCCCTCTCTACTTCACTTCAAAGCTGATATAATTTTAAACTGGCTCCTTCTTACCAGCTTATATGATGTTTGGTTGCCCTGGTTAGATAGACAAAAAGAAGAAATTCAAGGGACCAAAGAAGGACAATTAGGAAACAGAGAATCAGAGCGGGCAAATGACATCAGAATACCATTGAGCTTAAAAGCAAATATTTTTTTCCTGAACCTTGTCTTTTATGTCTTTTCTTATGTTTCATGCCTGTTTATCTTTTTAAATTAAAAACGTGTTATTAGGATATAAAATAATATATTCTTAGTCTTATAACAGAGGCTTTACAAGAAGTTGTACATTTAAAAATCAAAAACTATCTTGGTATAAAAACTTCCAAGATTGTATGCATTTTTGTCTATATAAATAAGTACTAATATTTTCAAAAATAATATTCTTATGAAATAAAACTAATAGTTCACGTTTCTTATAGATATCCCTCCTTTTTTCAACTCATATGCCCTTTTTATCTTTCTACATTAACAATATATATTTATATCTATATCATCCTTTTCAACAGCTTCATATTTCATTTAAAAAAGTTTATTTTAGTTCATCTAATTGGTTTTTCTATGGCTATTAAGCAGAAGGGTTGCTATATGTTGAAAATATATTTATGATTATTTGTATGACTATTTTCTCAATATGTATTCTTAGTGATGGGTCATCTTTGCATATTTTCATAGCTAGTTTTTAAGACAGCATTTCTGAAGTGGAAGGTATGCCTTTTATCTCACATATTTAAACACACAAATTATTCTACTTCTTTAGAATTATTGCCAAATAAGTAGGATTGAAAAGATATAGCTATATTTTAATGTTCTCCAGTTGCATCCATGCTGTGGCAAATGGTAAAAATTCCTCCTTTTTACAGCAGTGTAGTATTCCATTGTGTAGATGTACCACAGTTTTCTAATTCACTCATCTGCTGATGGGCACGTAGACTGTTTCCAAATCTTAGCTATGGTGAATTGTGCTGCTATGAACATAGGAGTGCATATGTCCTTTCTGACTGTTGTTTCTGTTTTCTTGGGATATATTCCTAGAAGTGGTATTACTGGGTCAAATGGCAGTTCCATTTTTAGTTTATTGAGGAAACTCCATACTGTTTTACACAGTGGCTGCATTAGTCTGCATTCCCACAAACAGTGCATGAGGGTTCCTTTTTCTCCACCTCCAGGCCAGCACTTATTGTTTGTTGATGTTAACTATTCTGACAGGTGTGAGATGGTATTGCATTGTTGTTTTCATTTTCATCTCTCAAATGATTAGTGACTTTGAGCATGTTTTCATGTCTCTTGGCTTTTTGTATGTCTTCTTTCAAAAAGTATCTATTTAATCCATTGCCCATTTTATTATTGGATTGTTTACCTTCCTTTTGTTAAGATGTATGAGTTCCCTAAAAATGTTGGGGATTTAACCCTTATCTGAGATAAGTCAAATATGTTCTCCCATGCAGTGGGCTTTCTTGTTGTTTTGTTGATGGTTTCTTTTGCTGTGCAGAAGCTTTTTGTTTTGATGTAATCCCATTTGTTTATTTTCTCATTAGTCTCCATTGCCCTAGAAGCTGTATAGGTAAAGATATTGTTATGCCAAATGTCTATTATTTTGGTGCCTATGGCTTCTTCTAAGATTTTATGGTTTTTCATCTTACATTTAAGTCCTTTATCCTAGTATGCTAAGTGAAATAAGCCAGTCAGTGAAAAATAAATACTACATGATCTCACTCATTTGTGGAATATAAAGAACATTATAAGACGATGAACAAAAATAGATACAGAGGCAAAGAAGCATCAAAGAGATTGTCAATCCACAGTGGGAAGGCAGGGGAGCGTTGGGGAGTGGGGTGGTAAGAGATCAACCGAAGGACTTATATGCATGCATATAAGCATAATCAATGGATATGACATTGGGGAGTGAGGGGATGGAGAGCATGTGCGGGGGAGGCAGGAAAGGGGAATCCAGGCAGAGGTCAATGGGGGAAAAAAGAAGATATATGTACTACTATCTGTAACACTTTAAAAAATAAAATAAAATTTTAAAAATGAGAAAAAAAGAAAAGATATAGCTATATTTTAAATTACCCTTTTAAGTACATTAGTGATTGAAAAAATTAATGATAGAAAAAAATTTTTCATTGGATTCCTCATCTCTTTCTTATTAATGCACATCAAATCTATATAGAATAAAATATTAACCCTTTATCATCTATGTTATAAATGTTTTATCAAATTTGCCATTTTTTTATTTTTTAAATGTTGGAAATGCTTTTGTTCCATTGCATTTAAAATTTTCTGAGGTCAAATTTGTCATCTTTTCCTCTTTAGTCTCTTCCTGTGATGGCTGTGAACCTTTTGAAGGGTGGCCTATAGGACATTGGGTTGAGAGCAAGAGCTACCCCTGGTTGTGATGCGAGGTGAGCCATAGGAGTAGAAGTGAGGATTATCCAGAAAGTTTTCTAACATCCCATGGCCTAAGGAGGGAGCTATAATGTCTGTCCTTTTTCAAACATTGCCACACTGAAGAGACTGTGATCACTGCACATTCTGGTCACTGTCTGGTCTCTTTAATGAATTTTGTTTTCTTCCCTTAGAACACACACACACACACACACACACACACACACACGCACACTCACACCACACAAATCCTATCTAATAAAAGAGTAATATGCAAATTAACCAGAACTCCACTACCTCCACAAGCCATGCACACAAACCAACCAGGAATGAGTATGCAAATTAACCCCAACCAAGATGGCTGTGGCCATGGAGTGAGCAGGAGGGAGGCTTGGGTTTCCCCCACAATGGAAGAAGCCAGGCTTTCCACACACCCTGGCAAACCAAAGCCTCCACTCAAGGCTACAAATTATAGAACATAAATAAATCCCAACAAAAATGGCTTCCACCATGGAGCAAGCAGGAGGCTTGGCTCTGCTCAAGGCTACAAAGTTTCCATAGTAGAAGATAAATCAATCCCAGATACCAGGGCCTCCACTTCAGTCACGGTGTGGCCAGGCTACAAACCACCACAAGCCTCTCACCCAGGTTGCCCCACACTCTAAGGGAACCCTCACCCTGATCTGGGATACCTTTTAGGGAAAACTACCTGGCCCCACCCATGCAGCAGGCCTCTATCCTATCTAATAAAAGGGTAATATGCAGATTGACCATCATTCCAATACACAATATGGCTGCCCCCATGTGGTCACAGATCCTGCCTCCATGTGGATACAAGATGGCCACCACCAGATGGCCAACAGGGGAGAGCAGTTGGGAGGGACCAGGCCAGCAGGAGAGGGCAGTTAGGGGCAAACAGGCTGGCAGAGGAGCAGGTAGGTATCAATCAGGCTGTCAGGGGAGTGGTTCAGAGGTTGAAGCAGTTAGGGGCAATCAGGAAGACAGGCAGGTGAGCAGTTGGGAGCCAGCAGTCCTGGACTGTGAGAGGGATGTCTGACTGCCCGTTTAGGCCCAATCAGGATTGGGACAGTAGGACATCCCTCGAGGGGTCCTAGATTAGAGAGGGTACAGGGTGGGCTGAGAGACACCACCTCCACCCGGCATGAATTTTGTGCACCAGGCCTCTAGCATATGCTATATATTTTCTTACATATTAACACGTGAGATTCTAAAAGAATATTGTAAAATTGTTGGAAAATGTATAATTTCCTCAAATTGTTAATTCCATAGGATACGATAGTTTGACAGAGCACTTTACATGTACAAACAATCTTACATATCAAAAAGGGCTGGAAATCAGAAGACAAATTTTGTCCTTGCCTTGCACTAAACATCTGGGTGGGGATGGAGTTGGGGATGGTTGGGATGCCACTTCTCTCAAGATCTGAGTCTCATCATCTGTGCAGAACTTGAAGCACACCCCTTCAAGTAAACATTTCCCACTCTTCTAATATGTTCAGTTCCCTCCCTCTAACCTGCTCTCTATGTGAAATAAGACTAGTTTCTTACCACTTCTACTCTTTCAATAAGGCAAAGGAGAAGAGAAAGAAGAAATAATAAACATAAACGTAAAACACAAAGAATTAAGGCACTATTTATTTGAAGATTATATGATTATACTTTATAAAAAAAGAAAAAACTCTGCTAGGTATAAAAACAATTTATAAAGGTCTCAGAATATAAAATCAATATATACATATTAGTTATATTTCTTTAATCTAGAAAGAAATTAAATTATATTAGAAACAAAAATTTATAACAAACTTTTTGCAACAGTATACAAAATGTCAAATACCAAGGAACAAATTTATCAAAAAATCCAAAAACTTCCTACACTAAAATTTATGAAACATTGTTAAGAGGATATAATTATCAGAGTATGTCTAGTTCCTTGGAAAGAAGACTCACTACTATAAAGACATTCATTCTGTCAAAATTGAGTTATTTTAGCATACTACTTTTCAGATGTTCACAAGCCAATGCTAAAATGCACAAAGAAATATAAAAACTGTAAAGTTAGATCAAGCAGAGGGAACTGATGCTACATAAATTGATGTTACTATAAATCTGTAAGAAAAGAGTGTAGTATTGGCATAGGTTAGTCAAAAAGTTACAGAAAAAAAATTCCAGTCTGTTGTTTAATATTTAATAAAGACATTCATTCTACTAAATTCAACAGATGATTCTGTGTTAACTAACTTTTGGTTAAGAAGAGGGATTTAAACGTATATCATATTTGTACAAACATAAATATAAAAGCTACAAATATAGTTATAAAAAGAAAATATACAGGAATCAGGTAAGTAAACAATCATAAAAGTAAATAATGTTAAATTGAACTTCATAAAAAAACAACTTACTGATCAAAAGACCCCATTCAAAGAAATAAAAAAGTAAGCTTCAAACTAAGAAAATATACTCATATACATATTTCTGACATAAACTTGTACACAGAATATGTAAGAACATTAAAAAAATGAATTAAAAAAACAACAACAGGAAAAACCCAGGATATACACTATGCAAATGAGGATATAAGCAGGGAAAAGAAGGCCAATTCCATTATTCATAAAAAAAAATATCAATAAGTTATACAATAAGATACCACATTATTCTGCTGTTATGGAAAAAAGTCTTATGAGTAATAAGCATATATCAGAAAATTACTAAGTAATTTGATCATTCATGTACTAACTTTAAGGGAAGAAATATGTACAACTTTAGAAAACTGGCATTTAAAAATAAACTTACTATAAACTTCTTTCTTTTTGATTCAGAACTTCTATCACTGTGTTATTTTTTTAAATAAACATATATAAATATCCACAAAATGGACTGAGTACAAGAATAGTCATTGGTGCTTTATTCAGAAATGCAATATTTTGAAACAACTCAAATGTCCCTCACAGGAGAATAAACAGATTGTGATATATTCATATAATGGAATATTATTCAGAAATTATAAGAAATGAACTACTTATCATACAACATGAACATTTTTCTTAAAAGTTCAGAAAAGAATTCAAAGAAAAGACTACCTACATTTTATTCCATTTACATTACACTAAGTAATAAAAAGAGATGTAAATCAGTATAGTGATTTTCACTGTGAGATGAGAAGGGGCAGGAGGAGTTTCTAGAGTGAAGGCAATGTTCTATACCTTAATTGACATACTACTTAAACCCCTGTATACATTTATAAAAAAAAACACTGAACTGTGTCCTTATCAAATGGCATTTTGTAATATGCAAGCATATCTCAATTTTAAAAATAAAAGAAAAAATACAAGTTGACAAAGTACATTTCTTTTTCATTTATTGACTAACTAGAGGCCTGGTGCACGAAATTTATGCACAGGGCAGGAAGTGTACCTCAGCCCAGCCTGCACCCACAGTTTCCAGGACTGCTGGCTCCCAACTGCTCACCTGCCTGCCTTTATGATTGTCCCTAACCGCTTTTGCCTGCCAGCCTCATTACCACCTAACCACTTCCCTGAGAGCCCAATTTGCCCCTAACTGCCCTTTCCTGCAGGCCTGGTCCTCCTCAACTGCTCTCCCATGCAGGACCGGGACCCCTTCCAATTGCCTTTTC
Source organism: Lasiurus borealis (assembly GCA_004026805.1). Classification (NCBI taxonomy): domain Eukaryota; kingdom Metazoa; phylum Chordata; class Mammalia; order Chiroptera; family Vespertilionidae; genus Lasiurus; species Lasiurus borealis. Next base: position 40,235 of record PVJN01010572.1, on the reverse strand, counting down.
TGGCAGGCCAGGTCACCCCCAACTTCCCTTCTCTGCTGGCCTGGTAAGCCCTAACTGCCCTCCCCTGCAGGCTTGACTGCCCCTAACTCCCCTCCCTTGCAGGCCTGGTTTCTCCCAAATGCCCTTCCCTGCCTGCCATCTTTTGGTGGCCATCTTGTGTCCACACGGGAGCAGGATCTTTGACCACATAGGGGCAGCCATCTTGTGTGTTGGAGTGACAGTCAATTTGCATATTACTTTTATTAGATAGGATAGAGGCCTGGTGCATGAGTGGGGGCCAGCTGGTTTGCCATGAGGGGTGTCTCACATCCGGGTGGGGTTCCCCTGGAGTGTGGGGCACCCTGGGCAAGGGACCTGGAGTGGTTTGCAGGCTGGCCACCACCCCCTCCCCCGCCCACTCCCTTTCCTCTCCACCCCTGGCGACCCAAATAGGGGGTCCTGGTATTTGGGATTTATTTATCTTCTATAATTGAAACTTTGTAGCCTTGAATGGAGGCCTGGGCCCACTGGGGTGTATGGAAAGCTTGGCTTCCTCCATTGCCGGGGAAACCCTAATCTCCTGCTCCCTGCCTGGCCACACCCATCTTGGTTGGGCTTAATTGGCATACTTGCTCCTGATTGGGAGGTAGGTGTGGCTTGTGGATGTGGCCAAGTGATCATTAACTTGCATATCACTCTTTTATTAGATAGGGCTAGTGGCCCATTGCATGAAATTCATGCAATGGGGCTGGGGGATCCCTCAGTCCAGCCTGCACCCTCTTCAATCTGGTATCCCTTAGGGGATTTCTGACTGCCCGTTTAGGCCCGATCTCTATAGGGTTGTGCAACAGGCTGCCATAAATGATTTTCTCTCATCATTGATGGTATCTCTATAGGATCGGGCCTAACCTGGCAGTCAGACATCCCTTTCACAATCCGGACCACTGGTTCCTAACTGATCACCCCTAATCACTCTGCTTGCCAGCATACTCACCCCTAACTTCCCCCGTTGCTGGCCTGCTTGCCCCTAACCGCTCCCCTCTGCCAGCCTGATTGCCTCCAACTGTCATCCCCTGCTGGCCCGCTCACCCCCAACTGCCCCCCCCCCCATCCCGGCCTGATAACCCACAACTGCCTTCCCCTCCTGGCCTAATAGCCCCTAACCGCCTCTGCTTCCAAGGCTTTGTCTGGAAGGTTATCTGGAAAGTCTCCTGGGAGGTCTCCCAGTCTAGTTAGTATATTACCTTTTTATTAGTATCGATTACTACTGGTAAGTAGCTAGTCAATTCCTCCCCATTTACAATTTAAAGTTCAATTTCTTGTCTTTGAAATGTGTCCAAGGGCACATCCTTCTGTGTTTTCCTATTCTTCACATTAATTCCAACTGCTCCACAGGTCTCCCTAGCTACAGCGTCTCATTCCTCATTTCGTACATGTTCTTATTTACTGCTGAGTTCATTAGGAAGTATTTCATGGAGCCTGTATTATTTTCTCTGATTTGGCCTGGTACTTCTCCCACAACAGAGAGCAAATTTATGAAATTACTAATAAATAAGGAAAATATTCCACCCCTGGCTAAGTATCTCTCTCTTTATTTTATAATATTGTAAATGCATCTTCTACCAAACTGTCTCTTCCAAAGCAACTGAACGATATTTTCTAACATGTTGTGCCCCTTTCTAGAATATGACAGACAACCAAATGAATTTATCCTTCTAAAGTGTTAATGGCTTGTGAAATTGGACTCAATGAAATGGTCTGGACAAGCTGCATAAACCTTTCTCTCACACAGACTTTCCTATTTTTAAGAGCACTGCTTGGTTCATATTTCAGAACCATTAGTGCTCTGTAGAGACAGAAGAGGGTGGGAGGTGGGAGAAAAAAAACATAAAAGGGAATTAAAAGGACTTCTATTCAAATGAAGAGGAATAATTTAAATAAGAAATTTCCTGATAGCCATGAAGAATGTACAGTCTTTTTAATTTTACAAACAACAATAAACCTGGCTGGTGTGGCTCAGTGGTTGAGTATTGACCTATGAACTAGACGTCATGGTTGGATTCCTGGCCCAGGTTTCAGCTCAATCCCCAATAGGGGTGTGCAGCAGGCTGCCAATCAATGATTTTCTCTCATCATTGATGGTTCTATCTCTCTCTCCCTCTCCTTTTTTCTTCTGAAATCAATAAAAATATTTTAACAAATAACAATAAAATTCCAAACATGAATATTTAAATATTTTCCTTTTTAAGTTTATATTGAATTTATTGGTGTGGTTTCTGATGTACAATTCTATAACACATCATTTGTACCTTGTATTGTGTATTCACCACCCAAAGTCAAGTCTCCTTCCATCAATATTTATCATCCCTTTAATCTCTTCTACATCTCCCACTCCCTTTCCTTCTGGTAATCACCTACCATTGTCTGTATCTATGAGTTTTCTGTGGTTGTTTTTGTCTTTTTGCTTAATCCCTGCACATTTTTCACCCAGCTCTCCAAGCCTCCTACACTCAAATAGCTGTATTTGTCTTGCCCTGCCTTATTGTATTTAGCATAATGCTCTCCAGGTCCATCCATGCTATTGCAAAAGGAAAGATTTCATAGCCAAGTAGAATTCCATTGTGTAAATGTACCACAGCTTTTTTATTCCTCCATCTACTAATGCACACATAGGCTGCTTCCAAATCTTGGCTATTGTAAATAGTGCTGCAATGAACACAGGGTGCATATGTCCTTTTGAACTAATTGTTCAGGTTTCTTCAGATATGTTCCCAGAAGTGGAATTTCTGGATTATAAGGTAGTTCCATTTTTCATTTTTTGAAGAAACTTCATACTGTTCTCCACAGTGGTTGCACTAATCTGCATTTTCTCCACATCCTTGCCAACACTTGTTTGCTTATGTATTCATGATACACATTCTGGCAGGTGTGAAGTGAAATTTCAGTGTGGCTTTAATTCGCATTTCTCTGATGATTAGTGACATTTAGCATCTTTTCATAATCTACTGGCCACTTCTCTTTGGAAAAGTATCTCTTCAGGTACTTTGCACATTGTTTTAATTTCTCACCTCAGGATACTTTTTCCATCGATTTTGAGAAAAATGAGAGAGGGAAACATAGAGAGAGAGATCCATGTGAAAAAATACATCAAATAGTTGCCTCCTGCATGCACCCTGACCAGGACCCAGACCAGGAGGAATCTGTAACCAAGGTACATACTCTTGACCAGAATAGAACCTGGTCTCTTTGGTCTGCAGGGTGACGCTCTATCCACTGAGCAAACCAGCTAGGGCTTTTGCACATTTTAATTGATTGTTTTTTTGATGTTGAGGTTTGTAAATTCTTTATAAATTTTGAATATTAACCCCTTATCGGGTATATCATTGGCAAATATGTTCTCCCATTCAATAAGCTGTCTTTTCATTTTGCTGATGGTTTCTTTTGCTGTGCAAAAATGTTTTCATTTGTCCTGGCCAGTAATTCAGTTGGTTGGAGCATCATCCTGTACAACAGTAGACTGCAGGTTCCATTCCTCATTAGGTTACATATCTAAGTAAGAATTTAAAAAACAAAACTTTTTAGTTTGACATAGTCCTATTTCTTTATTTTTCATTTGTATCTCTTGCACAAGGAGATATAAAAGAAAAAATATTGCAATGGAGAAATGTCTGAGATTTTATTGCCTATATTTTCTCCTAAAATGTTTAAGGTTTCAAGTCTTAAACTTAAGTCTTTAATTTTGAGTTTATTCTTGTGCATGGTGTATGAAGATTGTCTAATTTCATTTTTGCATGTTTCTGTCCAATTTTCCCAACACTATTTATTGAATAGACTATTTTTTTTCTGATTGTATATTCTTACCTCCTTTGTCAAATATTAAATGACCATAAGGTGTAGATTTATTTCTGGGTTCTCTATTCTGCCCATTAATCTATATGGCTGTTTTTTTAGTAAATATATTTTGTTGACCTTTTTTACGGAGAGGAAGAGAGAGGGAATCAGAAACATCAATGAGAGAGAAACACCGATTAGCTGCCTCCTGCATAGTCCCCACCAGGGATGTGCCCAAAACCAAAGTCCCTGCCTTGACCAGAATTGAACCTGAAACCCCTCAGTCCATAGGCCAATCAATGCTTTACACACTGAGCCAAACTGAATAGGGCTATATTGCTATTTTTAATGCCAGTACCATGCCTTGTAGTATCATTTAATATCAGGCAGTGTGATCCCTCCAACTTTGTTATTCTTTCTCAAGATTACTGCAGCTATTTAGGTTTTTTGTGGTTCCATATAAGTTTTTGGAATATCGTCCTAGTTAAGTGAAATAGGCTATTAAAATCTTGATAGGAATTGCATTCAATCTACAGATTGCTTTGTGTACTATGAAAGTTTTAATGATGTTAATACTTGCTATCCATGAACATGCTATATGCTTCTACTTATTTGTATCTTTTTCAAGTTCTTCAAATTTTTCCAAAACATGTCTTTTAGATCCTTGGTTAAAATTATTCCTAATTATTTTTTGATGCAATTGTAAATGGATTGTTTTTTTTTAGTTTCAATTTCTGATAGCTTATTACTGATGTATAAAAATAGAACTGATCTCTGGACATTAATTTTGTATTCTGCTACTTTACTGATTCATTTACCAGTTCTAGTAATTTTTTTGGTAGGGTCTTCAGTGTTCTCCATATACAGTATCATGTAATCTGCAAATAATGATAGGTTTTCAGCATCTATTTATATGATCATGTGACTTTTATTCTTCATTTTGTTTATGTACTATACCTCACATTTATTGTTTTACAAATATGATACCATCTTTGCATGCCCTGAGTAAATCCCACTTGATCATAGTGTGTGATATTTTTTAAGTATTGTTTGATCCAGTTTGATAATATTGTGTTGAGGATTATAGCATCTATGTTTAGCATCTATGGCTTATCATTTTCTTTCTTTGTAGTGTCTATATCTGGTTTAGGAATTAGGATAATGCTGGCCTCATAAAATGAGCTTGAGAGTCTTCCCTCCTCTTTAATTTTTGGAATAGTTTGAGAAGGATAGATGTTAATTCTTCTTTGAATGTTTGGTAAAATTCACCTTTGAAGCCACTTGGTCCAGGACTTTTGTTTGTTGGGACTTTTTTTGGTTACTGCTTCAATTTTGTTAGTTGTAATCTGTCTATTCAGATTTCTGTTTCTCCTTGATAAGATTTTGGAAGATGCTAGGAATTCATTCATTTAGTCCAATTGTCCAAGGTATTGTCATAAGTTGTTCAAAATATTTTCTTACAATCCTTTTGTATTTCTGTGGAGTCAGTTGTTTCTTCTCCTCTTATATTTCTGATTTTATTTGGATCCTCTCTCTTTTTATATTGATGAGTCTGATTAAATGATTATCCATCTTGTTTATCTTTTTTAAAAAATGAGCTCTTGGTGTCATTTTTGTCTATATTGTTTCTTTAGAATTCATTTCATTTATTTCTGCTCTAATCTTTATTATTTCATCTACTCACTTTTGGCTTTGTTTGTTCTTTTTATTTTTAGCTCCTTTATTTTTTTTTAATAAACCTTTATTATTCAGATTACAACAACTATTCCTTCTTTTTCCCCCATAGCTCCCAGCCTCCCCTCTGCCCTTACCTCTCCCCCATTGTCCTCATCCATAGGTTTATGATTTTTATCCAGTCTCTCTCTCCCTGCATCCTAACCCCTTTCCCTCTGAGAATTGTCAGTTTACTCCATTTCTATGCCCTTGATTCTATTATATTTACCAGTTTATTCTGTTCATCATATTTTTTATTCATTTCATTTTTAGATTCACTTGTTGATATGTATTCGTTGTTTATAATTTTTACCTTTACCTTTTTCTTCTTCCTTTTCTTAAAGAGTATCTTTCAGCATTTCATATAATACTGGTTTGGAGTTAATGAACTCCTTTAGCTTTTTCTTATTTGTGAAGTTTTTTATCTGACCTTCAATTCTGAATGATAGCTTTGCTGGTAGAGTAATCTTGGTTGTAGGTTCTTGCTATTTATCACTTTGAATATTTCTTGCCACTCCCTTCTGGCCTGCATAGTTTCTGTTGAGAAATCAACTGACAATTGTATGGGTGCTCCCTTGTAGGTAATGAACTGTTTTTCTCTTGCTGCTTTTAACATTCTCTCTTTGTCTTTTGTTCTTGGTATTTTAATTATGATGTATCTTGGTGTGACCCTCTTTGGATTCCTTTTGTTTGAGGTTCTGTGTGCTTCCTGGATTTGTAAGTCTATTTCTTTCACCAGGTTGGGGAAGTTTTCAGTCATTATTTCTTTAAATAGGTTTTCAGTATCTCTCTTCTTTTGGCATCCCCATAATTCTGATGTTGGTATGCTTGACGTTGTCCCAGAGGCTCCTTACACTACCTTCAAATTTTTGGATTCTTTTTGCTTTTTGCTTTTCCAGTTGGTTATTTTCTGTTTCTCTGTATTTCAAATCTTTGACTTGCCTTCCTCTACTCTGCTGTTAGGTCTCTGTATAATATATATATATATATATTTTTATTTCAGTCAGTGTATGTTTAATTTCTAGTTGGTCCTTTTTCATTTCCTCTTGGGTCTCGCTAAATTTATCCATCCTTTCTAGAAAATTCATGAAAAAACTTATAACCATAGTTTTGAACTCTATATCCAGTCATTTGTTTCCTTTCTTTTGTGATCTGTTCCTTTGTCTCCTCATTTTTGCTGCTTCCCTGAGTTGGTAGAGTAGCTTTGTGTCTAAGTGTCTTTATGGCCCAGTAGCTCCTCCTCGCCATTTACCTGAGGTGGACTCCCTTGGTGCACCCCTTTGTGGACTGTGTGTACAGCCTTGTTGTAGTTAAGCCTTGATTGTTGTTGGTATCACTGGGGGGAATTGACCTCCAGGCCAATTGGCTGTGGGGATCAGCTGTGTCTAAGCTGGGAGAACTTCTGTGCTGGAATCAGCCTTATGATACAAGACTTGAAAAATTGCAAAAGCCTCTGTGCTCACCTTGAATGGGGCGGAGTCTCAGGGCTGAGCAGACAGCTTTGGCTTCCCATCAGCCCTGCCCTAATAGGCCCCTGGTTCTCAGTGTCCCTCGGTAATCAATGCAGCCCTCTCTTAATGCAGTCACATTCATGTGCCTTCAGACCTCTGCCTTCTGTGTGCTCCGGGGACCCATGAGTATGGGTCCCCAAGGACTCGCCCAAAACTGGGGTTCAGTGCAGTCAAAAGTGGAGTTCTGTGCAGTCAGGAGGTTCTGTCTTCCTCCTGCTAGAGAAAGCCAGCAGCACAATCAACAGTCAGTTCTCTCTGCACGCACTGGCACACGTGCCTCCAGACCTCTGCCTTTTGTAGCTCCCTGAGTTTCTGTGCACTTCTCCCTTTTTTTTGACATTCCAGACTGCCCCCAGATGAGTCTCTCTTGGTACTGGGGTTCAGTGCATTTGGGAGTTTATGTCCCCCTCATGCTAGAGGAAGCCAGCCAGGTAGGTACTCAGCCACCCATCCTCTCCATACACATCTATGTATTTCAACTTTTTGCAGCTCCTCTGAGTCTCTGTGAGCCCCTCTCTTTCCTTCTAGTTGTAGAATTTCCACTCAGCCAGCTTTCCTGTGGTTCTGGATGATTTACGTTTTATCTTTTAGCTGTAGTTTTGAAATTGTGCAAGGCAGCAGTTTAAGTGTTCTTGGTTTCCCTCCTAGCTCCTTTAATTTTAAAGTTAGATTTTTTATTTGAGATTTTTCTTGTTTCTTGCAGTAGGCCTATAATGCTATGAATTTCCCATGAGGACTGCTTCCATTGTGCCCCCTAGATTTTGGGTTGCAATATTCTCATTTTCATTTGCTTGAAGGTGTCTTTTGATTTCTTAATTGATATCATTGTTAACTTGTTCATTATTTAGTAACGTGATTTAGCCTCCATGGCTTTATGTGTTTTTTAGTTTTTTTTGTTTTTTTTGTGTGTGATTGATTTCTAATTTAATACCATTGTGGTCAGAGAAAAATGCCTGATATAATTTTAGTCTTCTTTATTGAGACTTGTTCTGTGTCCTAACATGTGATCTATCATAGAAAATGTTTATGTGAATTTAAAAAGAAATTATAATCTGCTGCTTTGGGGTGAAATGCTTTAAAAACATCAATTAAATCCATTTGATCTAGTCACTATATTCTGGTATGTCATTTAAGACAGCTGTTTCCTTATTGATTTTTTTGTCTGGAAGATCTATCCACTGATGTCATGAGGTATTAAAATTCCCTACTCTCATTGTATTGTCAATCTGTCTTCATGTACATCAAGATTTTCTTTCTATATTTAGATGCTCCTATGCTGGGTACATAAATATTGACAAAAGTTATTAAATGTCTCATTCCTTTTATGGAATAACAAAAACTTTTATATATAGTTCTTTATTCATGTATTTAATATCAATATAAACTGAAAAGTGACATATAAATGCATTTCCATTTTATAGTAATTAAAACAATTAAGGTACAAAAAATATTATCAGAGGAAAAATATGGCTTACATGAGCCACATTCCACACTTGCATATTCAACTGGAGTGAGAATTTCTCCCACCCTCAAATTTGCACAACTTCATGAAAATGAAATAAATATAAAGCAGAATGGCCAAGACTTGTAGATTTTCATATTAAGACCTAGAAAATTGAGAAGCTGAGATACAGTTTTATCTGAATATTTCCTATAAAGCCAAATTAAAATTTTAAAAATATTTCCCAAGCTACCAGTTAAGAAAGAACTTTAATGAGTGGTTGACAGCTCTAAAATGTGTTAATTGTTCCTAATTATTCATCCTGCAATTGGAAAACTCTGTTCTTAAGATGCAGAAGTCAATCATGTCTAATTCTTTCTAGAGAAACTTTCTCAAAACAGCAAAGTAGACTGCTACTGTTGTTTATTTTTAGCATGTCTACCCTATCTAACTTGATCCAGTTTGTGAAAAAAAAGGAAACAAAACAATTGTCTGTTATCTTAATGGCTTTTGGTATTATCTGGACTCTCTCTACACCTGGAGCTATTTCAGTGTGGGCAGCAAAAATGCCATCAGTTAACATATTGCCCAGTAGTATCAACTTGAACACTGACACTTTCCTCTTGCATTCTGTCCAGATCTACACACACAGCAAGAGACACAGGATTCTGAATGGAAATGCTGGCACAACCTGACGGATGCTGTCAGAGCTCCCCAGTGTGAAGTGCTTTGCTACTAATGATTCTGCCACACTGTGCCAGCAGGATATTATTAACGACACCGTCTGAGATCTGCAAATCTCTGGCGTATCAATTAGCAGAAGTTTACACTATCAATTTTATTCTCCAGGTTAAATATCCAAAATAAAGAACCATCATATACAAGGCACATAGTGATTTTTCTGGATGTTCTGATTATTTGTTATTAGTGTCATTTTTGCTTTAGATTTTTAAAAATTATAATAAAATGACTAAAATTAGTCTGTCTTCTCCCATCCATTTGGATGATGTTATGAATTTAAGGATATGAATGGGGTGGTATTAGGAGTAGGTTGGAGAGGGACTAGGCGATGCTCATGAAAGATGCTTTTAATGATTTAAAGAGATTCTCTCTTTTTTTTTTTGGAAAATGCCTGCAGATAAGGGCATGTAGCATTCATGATAACTTTTGCTCAAATTGCCTCTTGATCCCTTTTAGTTACTTATCGCAAGCATGTGTGCACAAGCTACACACACATGTCAACAATTCCTTGCACAGGAAATAATATTCACTAACTGCCTTCTATATTTCAGATACAGTCCTAGTTTCTGTGATAGGAAACAAATACTCTATCACTTAAAGTTTACAATTGAATTTTTACTTTTCCCCCACAAATGAATTAGTTGAAATAACCAAAGTTAACTATTTCAGTGACCCCTTGCTCCAATCACAGACTTATCTGTGCACAGTGAATTAAAATTCTTTATCTATAAACCCCTTCATTTTATAAAATGATCTACTTTTGAATTGATTCATGATTATTTAATACCAAATTAATATTTGGGTATTACAAGAAAAAGAATGTTGGCTACTACTTAACATTAGTTATGTGCAAAGTATCATGCTAAGGCATTTGTGCTCATAATTAATTCACTTAGCAACCATTACCAAGTGTCTACCACATGCAAAATAATAGGCTGTGCAACAGAAACAAGCTGTCTTCTATAAACTGTATATATTCAAATTGGAAGAGATATATTTGTAAAATAACAAGTAGGATAGAAATAAGAGCTATAGTAAAACTTAAATATTGTGATAGGTTATGAGCCTTTACAATGTTATATCAAAATCCTCCATGTTTTCATCTCAAATTTCCAAATTAGGAGAAATATCATGTATTTCCCTTATATAGATTTTTCTTAACCTAAATTGAAAAAAGGCTTTATTCAGTTAAGAAGTGATTAAGTACATCCATCATAATCAAATTTTTCTGCTGTAAGCAAATTAAATCATTAGGTATATGCTCTTTTTCTGACTCAATGGAAAGGCAAGTGAAACAGAAAAAGATAATTCCATATTAGTGTTTTTATTCTATTTTTTTAAAAATTTAAATATTAAAGCTAATATCATCAGAAATTCAATTTTCATTTTGTGATCCCAGTTTCTTTTGCCTATTTTTGTAGGGGTAAAAAACTGTATCACATTAAAATGTAATCACAATGAAGAATGTTTCAGGTTATGATTTCAACTTGACACCTCAGATCTTTAGAATATTTTGACAGTCACTCTCAGTAATGTTATATGATTGTTTTTAAGCCATTTTTGGCATATAGAACTTAGAAGTATGTTGTTCAAAATAGAATTTTGAATTACTGATTTATAATTCTACTTTCTAGTACAAGATAATTTTCTTCTTTTTAAATATATTTTATTGATTTTTTACAGAGAAAGGAAGGGAGAGGGATAGAGAGTTAGAAACATTGATGAGAGAGAAACATCAATCAGCTGCCTTCTGCACTCCCCTACTGGGGATGTGCCTGCAACCAAGGTACATGCTCTTGACCGGAATCAAACCTAGGACCTTTCAGTCCACAGGTCAAAACTATCCACTGAGCCAAACCAGTCAGGGCCAGAATTTTCTCCTGAGAAAAATGTACAGATAAGAGAAGCATAATGTTTTAGTACTTAATAGCTTGGGATTTTTAAATTTAAAAATACTTATTTCAAATCCTATTTCTACTACTTCTGTTTAACATTCATGTTCTTCATTTTCCTGCTCTAGAACATGAGATTTAAGAAGACACATAGATTGTGAGGATCCAATGAAAAAATATATGTAAAGTGCTTTGTCCAGTGTCTAACACATAGTTGAAATTTGATAAACATTACTTATTATTATTATTATTATTATTATTATTATTATTTAAGTATAGTAAAATGTGCAAATGTACTTTTAAAACTGAAAATGATTTTATAACTATAAGGTATTTTGGATAGCATTAGTGTTGAGTAAGGTAATATATCTTTCACTCATCCATGCATGTGTTCATTCATTCATTCAACTGAACCTGATACCCTGGAATGATATACATAGTAGAGCAAGCTTTACCTTCAGACAAAGGATTCAAAAGAGATCATTGTACTCATATTAATAATTTTACAAGGCTAAATAAGATACAAAATGATAGTTTTAAAAATGTCATCAGAGATCTACAAACACAAAGATATCTAAATAAAATAAACTTCAGAAAGCAACAAGCCTTTCATATGACAAATCAAACCAGAGACCCAAAAAACAGTGGCAGCATTATAGAGTAAAAGCATCATGAAAATAAAGAATGGACTGAATGAAGAAGGCCTTTGCCTTTTATTTATATTTATTAACAAATAAAACAGGCTTTATATAAAAGGACAAGTTGTTCTAAAATGAAGGATGTTCAAAGAAAAATAATTAATAACTTACATTTTTAGAAGATTTCTATCTCCTGTAAGAAAGATAAGCTTTGAAAGTTAAAACATAGTAAAATAAGTATACTCTAGAATTTGGTGAATTTGTCAATCCACAAAAGTCACCTGAACTTTCAACTTGAAGTACTTTTATATTCATTTTGAATCACTGAGGACATTCATTCCAAAAGAGATAGTACATACTGGGTTGCACTGTCATTCTTTTGGGGAAACATCAGATTAAGAGATTAAAATGGGCAACATTTGCTTTGCTTCTTGAAATCAAGTTTTTTAAAATCCCAATAGGTAAAACTGGCTAAAAAAAAATATACTATGGATGATTCTCCATAATTAACCATTGTGGAGAAAATTAAGGACAGATAAAACCTGATTTCAATAGTTATACATTACCATTTGTTCCAAAATGTGCTTTCTAGTATTTAAAAGGGAACCACATTGGCTTGATGACTTTTTTATCCCAATAGTCCTTGTTTTTTCAAAACAACACACACACATAGAAATATTTAAGGGGAAATATCTAATTTTAACCATTGGCATTCAGTGGGCCAGAAATATTAGAAGTTGAATATTCCTTGTCCACCTGGAGTCTATTGATCTCTAAATTAGAATATTATTTTCCCAGAGGGTAGAAAATGTTTCTAAATCTATTTCTAAAGGTATGAAAAAGCAAGCTCAGAGCTGTGAGTTCAGATTGATAAAATAAGTTAAACTCTAAGGCCAAAATGACAGCCTCTTATTAAAACGGCATGCTCTAAAATAATTGTTTACAAAATCAGGTTTTTATAGCAAACCCCTTATTTGAATGTGCCTAATATTTAGAGGCTTGATATTTCATTTTTTATGCAATTTGCTAAAAATACAAAGAAATATCACTGACTGATAGAAAGGGTAAGTCAGAAAGACTTACTGGAGCCTAAAGTGAGATGTAACAGCTGGGTATGTCGTGGGAATAGTTCCATTAACCTGGGAGCTCTGATGCTTTATCTTTAGGGCATACGGCTTGTTTTTCTAGATTGAAGTAGCCTATATTAATTTCTTCTCAGGCCAGTGTGTAGCTACTAACTTTGGGAATGACCCTCTGCGATGTGCAGTAGCTTACAAGGGCCTGGAATTTAAAAGGGAGTTTTAAGACTCAGCTACTAGAAATCTACACTAAGATAGTCTAATCACCAGGAATATCCGCCAAAGGCTGGCAGGCTCTCAAGCACATGAAGTCCAGAGAAATAGCTTTAGCAATGGTGTTATGAAATTAAAACCTCATAATAAGGTATCCTTTCAGGAAAATAGAAATTTGAGTGCACCAGGAGTAGGCAGTATCTTGGGAACCCAGAAATCTCATAGGCTGAAAACAGTCAATATTCTGTATTTTTAAAAAAAACACAACTCCTTACTATTACACACAGCACCTCTACACCTCAGGATATAGTTCTGAGCATTCCTTGTTGAATTGCTTTTCATCTAGATTCTATTCCTTAGGAGACTGAAGCTGCAAGTTTTCCCTAGGCCAAATAAGAGAAAGAAAAGGCTTTTTTTTTTTTGTATTCTGTCATTTGACACACCAACCTCATACTTCTTTTTTAGATATTTTCTCTTGTGTGTGGTATGTACATGATCTTTATTCTCTGTTTTCTTATCTGGCATTTAAAATTCCCAGCGGTAAATCAGGTTTCAGGAGAAAGTTGAACCCTGTGTCTCTGAATTTCCAATATATTTTTCTTTCTCTTACAGATATCATTTTGTGGTAGACAGGACAGGCAAGGGCACCCTATCTAATAAAGAAGGAATATGCTAATTGACCATCACTCTGTTGCAAAGATGACTGCACCCACAGCTGAGGCCAAGTTCCCATAAGGAACCTTAAGGAGCAATCAACAGGAACCCAAGGCTACACCTTCCCCCGCCCCAATGGGGCTTGACAAGGGACCTCAGGCCGTGACCCCCCACCCAGCAGGGCTTGACAGGGGACCTCAAGATGTGCTTCCCATACTAGTGCTAGGCCAGGGGACGTCAGGCTGCTCCCCCAGCCCCAGCGCCAGGCCAGGGGACTTTAGATTGCACCCCATGCCTGGAAGGGCTTCACAGGGAATCTCAGGCTGCACCTTCAACCTTCGCACCGGGCCAGGTGACCTGAGGTTATGCCCCTCTGCCTGGCTGGTCTTGACAAATGATCTCAGGCCATGCTCCCCACCAAATGGAGTTTGATGGGGGACCTCAAGGTGCACCCCTAGTGCTGAGTCAGGGGAACTTAGGCCAGCCCCCACCCAGCAGGGCTTGATGGGAGATCTGAGGCCACATCCCCCTCCCAGCGCTGGCCCAGGGGACCTGAGGCTGTGACCCCCGACTAGCGGAGCTTGATGGGGAACCTCAGGGCATGCCCCACACCCTGTAGGGCTTGACAAGGGATCTCAGGCCATGTCCCCTACCTGGTGGGACTTGATGGAGGACCTCAAGACAGGCCCCTTCGCCCCAGTCTGGGCTGGGGGAACTCAGGTCACACCTCCCATCCTTTTGCAAGGCCAGGGGACCTGAGGCTATGTCCCCTGCCTGGCAGGGCTTGACAAAGGTGGGACTGGTTGGGTCCGGATCTAGCCCAATGGGGGAGCAGAGCGGCTGGGTCTGGGTCTCACATGATTTTGCGGTGCATCTGGGTGGGTGGGGACTTGACTCTGGGTCCTGTAGTGTGCCCAAGACACTGACAGCAGGAAGATTTTCATATACATTTTACTAATTTTCTTTCATTTCTGACACTTCTATAATAGAGAAAGGGCAAATAGCAATATTAAATTATTTCCTTTAATTAATCCCCTTTTAATGTGCATGAATTTCGTGCACCAGGCCACTGTGTATTAATAATATTCATTAAAACATTACTTTCTAGATGACAATTTAAATAAAATTATATCATTTGCATGAATACCAGGTTTAGTTGTAGAACTAAGACTCTGAATAGAACAATGTTTTCTTAAAGAAAATGAATGTCCTCTAATGAAGAAAGGTAAAATACTATTTAAGGATGAGTTTCTTTTAAAGTTTAAGGGTAGTCTAAGAAAATAAAAACAGAGTGATTACAGATAAGCTTATATGTGACAGCTGCCAGTAAGAGTACTGTAGATCCAAGATGTTGGATATCTGATGAAGTTATCTAACGACCCATTTTTTCTTGTAATGCTGACTCTAAAAACATTTTTCCTTTAATGGAATACTTTAATTTATATGTGAGGTATTAGCTATTCTTTTATGATGTCAAGGCAATTATTTTGTACAATACTTTGTGATGATCATTTACTTATATTTAACTTTTCATATATTTTGTCTTTAGTCTCTAAACTAAACTATCTTGAACTTTATAGGCTCTGGGATTATTTTCCTTTACTTTAATCCCTCCCTAACCATCTAAGAAGGTGACATGTGCATAATAGCTACTGATATGTTTGCTTGGTGTCTGAATATAAAATTTGTAATTCTAGGATAAATGTATTTCTACTTTTGAATGCTATGTACTTCTGGATTAAATGTGGTTATATTTATATATTTTTTGATACTGCATAATATATGAAACCCTAACATTTTGGGAAAAATGGTATTTTGTCCTAATAAGTTAAAATTAGTGACTAGAGCCTAAAATCTGAGATTGTTACCCAAATTTAGCAATCCTTTTTGGCCTTTGCTATGACTTTTGACAATAATATCAGGGATCTATAAAGTATACATTTACAAAGATTTGGCTAGAATAACAAAATTTCACCCTTTCCTTTTAAATAATATTATTTTAAATACTATACTCATTATTGGCCTTAGTATCCTTTCACTAATTTAATTATTTACCTGAGATTCATTTTAAATTTTATGATAATTTCTCTAATGGATATTCACCTAGTCTTAAACTTCAAAACAAAAAGTACAACCTGGTGTTGCCCCTTGATTCAGGGTCACTATGTACTTCTAAGCATATTATTATTTTTCAATTCACAAAACACAGTCTATAGTATTATCTCTGCTGAGGCTTTATAAATTGTTAAATCAGTGGACACAATTTATAATGCAAAATAACAATTGCCATTATATAACCATCTAACCAAAATTATCAACATTATGTACAATATAATGGGGTCTAGATTTGCATCACCACAGATGATAATAATAACCTGAAAAATATATCTTCTGGTAAAATTACTTCAAAATTATATCTGGAGAGCATCTGTCAATAAAATCAAATCATTATAAAGTAAAGTGTTTCTCAAAGCAGAAGAATATATTGACCTCAAAGCCTGATGGTTTGGATTAATCTGTAGTGGTTATCTATGACTAAATAGACATGTGCCTCTCCAAAATTAATTTTTAAAATATTTTAATTGATTTTTAGAAAAAAGGGGAAAGAGGGAGATAGAAAGGAGCATTGATATGAGAGAGAAACATCAATTGGTTGCCTCCAGCACACACCCTGACCAGGGATGGAATCCACAACCTGGTCATATACTCTCACTGGGAATCAAACCATCAACCTTTCAGTGCAAGGTGCAATGCTCAACCAACTAAGCCACATTGGCCAAAGCCTAAATTCATTTTTAAATATACTTATGTGGGCATTTAGTGAAAGGAAAAAGTCAGAGAACAAATGAAATAATATATCCCATTTAATTCATCTATTCCCTCACCTCTATGTGTATCTTCTTACCCAACTATCCACCCTCCATCCTTTCCTCATCCTATAATGTGTCCCAAATTTATAAAGATCTGCCCAATCCCTCATTTTTTTTCTATGAGAGCAATAATGTACTTTCTTTGTTAATCCTTGTCATTATTTATTTGATTATTTCTCTCAACACTTAACTGTGAAAGAAACTTCATTGATGCCAAGAGATTTAAGCCCAAGACTGAACAAGAGTTAAGTCTGAGTAGGGTTAAAACCCAAGCATAAGAAGTTATTTCAGTCATTCTAATGGTAGAATGTTAAACTTGACTACAAAGATGAAAGTTACCAGCACTTAAATAACTGTTAGACCTATGAAAATATTACTGTCCCTTGGAAACTTTCCATGACCTTGTTTGAAAAAGTTGTGTTTGTTTTTGTTCTTTTTCCAGATGTAATTAAGTTAAAAATCTCCAGATGAGAGCATCCTAGATTAGAATGCATCATAAAAATCAATGACTAGTTTTCTTATAGAAAAGAGAATGGGAGAAAACACACAGAACAGAAGGTATGAGAAGACAGAGACAGAGATTGGTGTGATGCTTCCACAAGCCAATGAACACCTGGATCAGTCAGGGGCTAGAAGAGAAGGCAAAAAAGAGTGGCTCTGCCAACACTGTGACTTAGCACTTCTGACCTCCAGAACCCTCAGAGAACACATTTCTGTTATTTTAAGTGACCAGTCTATATATATAAAAGCCCAGTGACTGAATGGCAGAATGACCAGAACTACCAGTCAACCAGTCACTATGACATGCACTGACCACCAGGGAGCAGACACTCAATGCAGGAGCTGCGTCCTGGTGGTCAGTGCACTCCCACAGTGGGAATGCTGCTCGGCTGACCAGGTTGAGCAGCACTCCCACAGCGGGCCGACCCTTGAAGGCTATGTTACAGAAGCTCTAGGAAACTAATACAAAAACAGAGCCCCTTTATAAAGTAAACAGAAGTAAGCATTTGGCACGTCTGGCAAGTGGAGTCACATATGTCATAGTGCTTTGCTAGCCATCAACTTAAAGACTATCCTAGATCAGTGGTGGGCAAACCGTGTCTTGCAGCTCTGTTGACTAATGAGTTTGCCAACCACTGGGATAGAGGCTTAATCACAAGGAACAACAACAGCCTGTAATTATTGGAATCGAGGGTCTAGGTCAGTGGTCGGCAAACTCATTAGTCAACAGAGTGGCAAACTGCGGCTCGTGTGCTGCATGTGGCTGACAAGCCGCAGTTTGCCGACCACTGTCCTTGATAATGAATATTAGTGTTTCAGGTGAGAGATAATTAAGGCCCAGACTGGTGGTGGGAGCAGAAATAGAGAGAAACCTTAGTAATATGTAGGAGGCAGAAGTAGAAGGACTTGATGAATACTGGGATGCCAAAAGTTGAGGAAGAGATAAGGATCAAAGATGTCTCTCAGGTGTCTATATTGATGAAAATTAAATAAATGCAAATTTTAGACCCACCATTCAATGTGTAAAAGATTAATATTAAACCAAAAGGTAACTATTATGTGATGATATAGAAAATGCCACACTCAATAAAACATTGAGTTTGTATAACTTAAAATAATTCAATGGTTATTAAATTCTTAAAACAATACAACTGATATTAAAAGAATGCAAATATTCAGCCAAATGGCCCAAAGCATATTTGGTTGTGTGAACAATAGCATTCTTTTAATCACCTTAGATTTACATAATAATATTTTACTTTAGCTCTGGAACATAGTCTGGGCACAGATTTTTATTTAACATTTGAAAGCCCCATGAGAGTTTATCATTCTTTGTAGCAGAAATTTAAAAGAAACATTGCTCTTCTCAATGTAAAGGTTATTCCTTTTCAGTGACTAGCTTCCCTGCTTCTGCCTCATTCCTAAGGCTTGTGCATTAACACACAAGAGAACACAATTAAATAATGCTCTTCACTGATTCTTATTTCAGAGCTTTTACATATGCATACCACAGAGGCACATCAAAGGTCCCTTGTTGTAAACACTATAGAAAGCACTAAAAATGAGTGAAATAAAGCTTAAAATGAGAGTCCTATTTAAAAGGTCTGGATAAAATCCAGTCAATAATCATACAGCAGCATCGGTTAGATAAACTTTTCAAGAATTCTGCAGGTGTGTTGTATAAATGAAGGTTATCTCCCTAGAAAAGCACTTGAGGACAATGTGCTTCTCTTACCTGATCAAATCCTTAAAGAAACAGGAAAAAATAATTATGTGAAGCCTTATAATAACACTTAGAAAAACATACAAAATCAGACTCCATGGTCTTAGAAAATTCACATGATAGAAAAAAAAAAACTTTCACACGGCCAGTTATTATTTTTAGGTTCAAATGAGTCTACTCTGGTTCTACTCTCCATATGCGTATTCATTTAACCTCTCACTTGCTTCTTTCAGAAATTCACCAGTGTCTCCTCTGGGAGAAGTTTGATACATTTTTTATTTACTTAGCCCTATGAAACTATTTACAGTTTTTATTTTTATTGTTAGTACTAGTTTAATTATCTTTTCTTCTGAAATAAAAATTTATTTAAAGGAGGGGATCCATTTTCACTCCTAGACCCTCAAACTCTAAATCAATAATACATAGAGTTTATTGACCACTTAATAAGTATTGCCTAATTTAAAGTAAAGACTAACTCCAATCTCACTCCATGAGATGCCCTACTTCCATTCTCTCTCTTTATATCTCTGGTTTATCCTTAATCTATTCTTAGAAACAACCCAAGTTCACAGTGACCTAGTTCTTTTGCAGTTATAAAAACCACTATTCTTAGATTTGAGAAAATAATTTTAAGTTAATTACCAACAAATTGTAATTTAGGCAAGTAAACTAATAAATATGTTGCTTAATTATTGTCTGCTATTGCATTACACAAAAATGACTAGATAGATTTTACTAAATTTGAGATTAGTTAACATAAAATATAGATTACATAGCATGTAGTAATAAAAAAGCTAAAGATAAACCTATAGGAAACTGGAAGAAATTTAAGGATGTAGATATTTTTTTCAAACAACTGTAAGTGTTAATTTATGGAAAGAGTTGCAAGTGGGAGGGGAACTCTGAGTTACATATTTCAGGCTAAGGTACAGCACAAGTTCTTTATTACACAAAAATTAATAATGAAACAAGCTAGGGGCGGGGAGTGCCAGCTTATTTTCACTAACAAAATCGGTGTCCTATGTAGACTTACTTTCAAACATAGGATATTCATCCTCAAATAACCATTGCCTAGAAGAGAGACTAGAAGGGCCTAGTATATTGTTGATAATAATGTGTGGCCTTCTGAAGGTGTGAATGTTGAGTTTAAGAAAGATGAGATACACCAAAGAACTAAAAATGGAACTCCCATTTGACACAGCAATCCCACTCTTAGGGATATATCCTAAGAAATCACAAGCACCAATCAGAAAGGATTTATGCACCCCTATGTTCATAGCAGCACAATTTACAATAGCTACAATTTGGAAACAGCCCAGGTGCCTGTTAGAAGATGAGTGGATCAGAAAACTATGGTACATCTACACAATGGAATTTTATGCTGCCATAAAAAAAGAATGAATTCTTACCATTTGCAGCAACCTGGATGGAACTGGAGAGCATTATGCTAAGTGAAATAAGCCAGTCAATGAAGGAGAAATACCACATGATCTCACTCATTTGTGGATTATTAAGAACATTATAAACTGATGAACAAAAGGATTGATACAGAGGCAGTAAAGCATCAAACAGACTGTCAATTTACAGCAGGAAGATTAAGGAGAGGTGGGGTAGATAAGAGATCAACTTAAGGACTTGTATGCATGCATATAAGCATAACCAAAGAACACAAGACACTAGGGGGTTATGGTATGCCCCCGAAGCGAGGGGCAATGGGAAGATGTGTATATATGTAACACAATAATAAAAAAAGAAAAAAAGGTGAGATATATTTCTAATAGATTACATTCATAAAAATGTAGTCAGGATTGAATTCAAGTGTCTCAAAGTCAAGGTAAAGACTTAGCTTTGCATTCAATATAAGTTTCAATAAATGTATTAAGGGGAGTGAAATAACATGTAATAAAATATAATGAAATCAGTTAAAAGCACAAGTTAATCAAATGTTCTTTTAGAAAAGATGGAACCATTTCTATGAAACGATTTTTTTTATTTTTGATATTTCATTTATTTGCTAAATGTAGGCTGCCTTTAAACTCTATTTTTAACATGTCCTTCATCCCCAATTTGAGATCTTGAAAACTGATTTTGTCTCATGCCTCTTCAAACCATCTTGCTTTTCTCTAATATTAAATTATAATTATTTGTTGATTAAAATTGATGAACTGAACTAACAACATTTTGTTTCTAGTTATCAGTGATTATGAATAAACTACTGTAAACATTTGCATACTGATATGTTTGTGAACAAAGTTTTCACATGTCTAGAAGGGGGATCCTTTGCCATATGGTAATTGTATGCTTAACCATATAAGAGACTGCTAAACTACTTCCCAAAGTAACTGTTATTTTGCACTTCCACTAGCAAAAGTTTGTGTGTATCCTCATCAAAGCTTGGATTACCAGGTTTGATATTTCGTGTGTGTGTGTGTGTGTGTGTGTGTGTGTGTGTGTGTTGCCATTCTAATTGGTTTATTGTGGTGTGTCACTGAGTTTTTGATGCACATTTCCCTGATTACCTAAGATGCTGACCATCCTATATAATAAAAGCCTAGGTGGCATCACAAGATGGCCACCTAAGATGGCCACCCTCATGTCGTCACATGATGGCCTCCACAAGATGGTCAGCAGGGGAGGGCACTTGTTGGTGATCAGGCTGGTGGGAGAGGGCAGTTGGGAGCAAACAGGACAGCAGGGGATGGCAGTTGGGGGAAATTGGACTGGCAGGCAGGTGAGTGGTTAGGAGCCAGCAGTCCTGGATTGTGAGAGGGAAACTGGCAGTCGGACATCCCCTAAGGGGCCCCAGATTGGAGAGGGTCCAGGCCGGGCTGAGGCACAACCTCCCCGCCCTGCTCTTGCATGAATTTCATGCACTGGCCTCTAGTCTTTCTATAATTATAACCTATCTGTTTATCCTCTGTGATGAAGTGTCTTTTCCAGTCATTTGCCAATTTTTAATTGGGTTGTGTCGCTCTCAGGGTTCTGAATTTTGAGAGATCTTTACATAGTTTGCATACAATGTACTTGTCAGAAAATGCACGTATTTTCTCACAACCTATGGTTGTTTTGTCTTAACAGCATCTTTCACAGAACTAGAATGTTCTAGTTTTAATTTGAGAATGTATAACTAATACATTTTTCTAGATTCTCTGGTAGTTTCTATATAGTCATATCATATGATAATAGAAAAAGTTCCTCTCTTTCCAGTATGTATCCCTTCCTTTTTTTATTCTAGCCTTATCCTGGCTAGGAATTCCTGTGAGATGTTAAACTGGAATGGTGAGGGAAGATACCCTTGTCCTGTTCCAAATCTTAGGGAAATCAAATCCATCTCTCTCTATTAACTATGATATTAGATGTAGGAATTTTGCAAATCTAATTTTAACAGGCTAAAAAAGTTCTCTGTGATTCAAAGTTTTTTTACTTGATGTACAAATTAATAAGAATTATCTTGAGTGAAAGATGAATTTTGTTTCATGCAACCTTTGCATCTATTAATATGATGGGCTTTCTTAATTCTTTAGTCTGCTAAAATGCTGGGTGATATCGATTGATTTTCAAATTATAAGCAATTTTTTTCTTCTTTGGATAACCCCATGTTTTCTTTCTCTATATTGGTGGAATTAAATAGCTAATTATGTTGAAATTTTTTGTATCGTTGATAATGAGGGATTTTGGTCTTCGATTTCAATAGATTGCCTTGTAGTACATTGGGAAATTGCTTTCTTCCTAAGATCAATTCAAGTTGTTTCCTCCTCTTTGTAATCTTTGAAAGAGACTGTGGAGATTGAATGTTTTTTCTTCAAATGTTTTCTAGAAGAAATCTGGATCTGAAGTTTTCTTTGTTAAAGAAAAGATTAATATCTCTATAAGATTAATATCTCTTACAGATCTGACTACCTCTTCCTGAAAGACTTTTCTGTCTTCATGAAATTATAAAATATATTCTATGCTTTCTGGATTGTATTTAAGAACTGAAGAATATGCCCATTTATATCATGGAAATCTGTAACTGGTTCAGCATATAGGTGAATAAATACTTGTGACATACTTATCAGGTATTGATTTCTAACAGGTAGCCTTTTTATGGCAAATTCTCTTTCTTTTCTTTAGCTTATAGATCATTTTCCTCCCTGAAAATTATAAGGTACACTTGCTTATAATGGGAGAACATGTTAATAATTTCTGAGTGTCTGGACCTCTCTTATTCATATGTTTCTATATGGGAAGATATTCAACTTTCACCACACCCATTTCTTTATTAAATATGAAGCATCTTTACTCAATTATCAAGCAGTGATACATATGAGCAATGTCTGCAATTTTCAGAGAACCCAACTCTATGTCATTCTATATTTTTAGAGCCTTTTAAATAGATTTTATTTTTCATTTATTATTCTGTATATTTTCTGAGCTAAATCACATATAATCTTCTTAATTCTCTGTGATTACATAGAGTTAACATCAGGATGAAAGCTAAAAATGAATAACCTTTGAAAACATGTTCATTTAATGCCACATATCCATGTCCCATTTTAGAATATTTGAATAAATTAAAGCAATGTTAATTTTCTTTCAAACTATGTTTGGTATAGTTCTAATTTACTAAATGAAATGCCTTAACTCCTAAAGTACTCAAAGAAATTTTATCTTTTCCCACTGCTCTCTATCACATTCTTATTTCCTCTCATCTTTCTCAAGACCAATCTTCTGAATAATCTGTGAGTCTATTAGATATCAGCATAATGAACCATAGGTCAGAGTAAACTCTAGTGTGGATTGAAAAGGGGCCACATACTCAACCTAGCAAGCTCCAGGAAGGCCTACATGATGGTCCTCCAAACTCAAATACCTAAAGTAACTACATAGGATTGTCTGAAATTAAAACTTTCTAATTAAGAGTCTTGGCAGATAGTCAAACCTTGGCCAATATTTTTCCCTAACAAAGGTTAATCTTTATCAACTGAATCTGTCTCTTGCCTTTTTTGTTTGTTTGTTTGCATCTACTATGATAACATACCTATAACATACCTTTGGAATATCAAAGTAATTTCCTTTTTTTCTGGACTCCTGAAAATAAAACCAGTACACCAGAGCAGTAGACCTTACAAACTCAGAGACTGAAAGTAAGCACATAGGATGGTCTGAATTTAAAACTTATTTACTAAAAGAGAGTCATAATGGGTAGTCATATCTTAGGTAAGTATCTTCCTTGACAAAGGTCAGTGGTTACCTTAAACTGTTGTATTGCAAATCAGCAAGCTGGATAAGACAACTTAATGAGCCAATTAGTTAGGAGTCATCTATATTGCGTGCAGATTCAGAGCAGATTACCTCTGTCAAATTCTGAACCAACACAGGAGGGGATATTTCCTTTTTATATAATTTTAGTTCTTTGTATTATTTTTGTAACAGCTTGTAACCTTGAATACATATATCTATACAGGCATCTGTAATCTTGAGTATCATATCTATACAGGCACCTAGCATCAATATCAGCATATCAGTCCCTTATGTTAGATGGCTAGCTTGCAAGGTCAATTAAGTTTATCTTTTCTATTATTCAAGCTAAAAAACAAAGTTATATTTATTAGAATAAGAGACTATATAAAAATAACAGATAGTTCAAACAGCAGTTTTAAACAGCAGTTTTCCAAAGGAGGGGCCACCATGCTTCAAAACAAGCTCTATATTAACTAAGTCATGGTCGGCAAACTCATTAGTCAACAAAGCCAAATATCAACAGTACAACGATTGAAATTTCTTTTGAGAGCCGAAAACCAACTTCTGCACCTGGGCCATGAAGTTTCAATCGCACTGTATGTGTAGGCCCGCACGTGGTATTTTATGGAAGAGCCACACTCAAGGGACCAAAGAGCTGCCTATGGCTTGCGAGCCGCAGTTTGCCAACCACTGGTCTAAGTTATATGTTTTTAATCTTAAATGTGCCTTCCATTACTATTTTTAAGTCCTCTTTATGTTCTTACATTAAGCCAATAAGAGAAGACTTATTTGTACAGAAAACCTTGTTTATCAAAGTGCTAAGTGATCAAATATAAATTTAATAAGGAACCACTGGTATATACACAAATATTATGTACTGCTAAATGTAAGTAGGTATTAGCCATAATGTACTAGATATGCTAAAGCATTTGAAGAGTAAAAAAATACACAAGTTTTATATTATTTTACTAGAGGCCTGGTGCATGAAATTTGTGCAGGGGGTGGGGGGAGTGTGTGTCCTTTAGCCATGCCTGCTCCCTCTCAAATCTGGGACCACTGGCTCCCAATTGCTCACTTGCCAGCCTTCCTGATTGCTCCTAACCACTTCTGCCTGCCCGCCTGATTACCCCCTAACTACTCCCCAGCCAGCCTGATTGATGCCTAATGGCTCCCCTGCCATCCTTTTGCCCCTAATTGCCCTACCCTAACTGCCCTCTACTGCAGGCCCAGTCACTCCCAACTTCTCTCCTCTGCCGGCCTGGTCACCCCTTACTGCACTCCCCTGCAGGTTTGATCACCCTCATCTGCTCTACCTTGCAGGTCTAGTCCCTCCCAACTGCCCTCCCCTGCTGGCCATCTTGTAGTGGCTATCTTGTGTCCACATGGGGGCAGTCATCTTGTGTTGGAGTGATGGTAAATCTGCATATTACTCTTTTATTAGATAGGATAGAGGTATGCTGCACAGGTGGGGGCCAGCTTGTTTGCCCTGAAGGGTGTCCTGGATCAGGGTGGGTGTTACCTTGGGGCATGGGGTGGCCTGAGCAAGGGGCCTGTGGTGGTTTTCAGGCCAACCACACACCCTGGCAACCCACACTTAGGCCCTGGTATCTGGGATTGATTTATTTTCTACAATTGAACCTGTGTAGCCTGGAACGGAGGCCTGCCAGCCAGGGTGTGTGGAAAGTTTGGCTTCCTCCATCGCCAGGGGCAACCCAAGCATCCCTCCTGCTCTCTGTAATCATAGACATCTTGGTTGGATTAATTTTCACACTCACTATGATTGGCTGGTGGGTGTGACTGGTGGGTATGGTTAATTTGCATGTTGTTCTTTTATTAGATAGGCTATTTTAGAAACATTTGAAAATATTTAATTACCAAAAATCAAAAGTCCAATCTTCATTGAAATTTTGCTATTATCTAAACTTAAAATGCTAAATCATCACCATTTAAATATTGAGTAATTGGTTGTTGTTTTTTTTTTTTTTGCTTTGCTTTTAGAATTCCTGGAACTCTATGACTATTTAATTACATATATATTTTTTTAATTTAATAAATCTTTATTGTTCAGGTTATTATAATTGTTCTGCTTCCCCCCCATAACTCCCCTCCTCCCAGTTCCCCACCCTCTGCTGTTACCTCCCCCACACTGTCCTCATCCATAGGTGTACAATTTTTGTTCAGTCTCTTCCCACACCCCCCAGACCCTTTCCCCCCTGAGAACTGTCAGTCCACTCCCTTTCTAAGCCCTGATTCTATTATATTCACCAATTTATTGTTTATCAGATTTTTTGTTCACTTGATTTTGAGATTCACTTGTTGATAGATATGTATTTATTATTCATAATTTTTATCTGTACCTTTTATTCTTCCTCTTCTAAAAGAATACCTTTCAGCATTTCATAGAATATTGGTTTCATGGTGATGAACTCCTTTTGCTTTTTCTTATCTGTAAAGCTCTTTATCTGAACTTCAATTCTGAATGAGATCTTTGCTGGATAGAGTAATCTTGGTTGTAGGTTCTTGCTATCATTTTGAATATTTCTTGCCACTCTTGTCTGGCCTGCATCATTTCTGTTGAGAAATCAGCTGACAGTCGTATGGATGTTCTCTAGTAGGTAATGAACTGTTTTTCTCTTGCTGCTTTTAACATTCTTTGTCTTTTGCTCTTGGTATTTTAATTATAATGTGTCCTGGTGTGGTCTTCCTTAGATTCCTTTTATTTCTGATTCTGTGTGCTTTCTGGACTTGTAAGTATATTTCTTTCAAGAGGTGTGGGAAGTTTTCAGTCATTATTTCTTCAAGTAAGTTTTCAGTATCTTGATGTCTCTCTTCTTCTAGCACCCCCATAATTCGGATGTTGGTATACTTGAAGTTGTCCCAGAGGCTCCCTACACTATGTTCAACTATGTTCATGTTTTTGGATCCTTTTTTTTTTTTTTTTTTTTTTTTTTTTTTTTTTTTTTTTTTTTTTTTTTTTTTTTTTTTTTTTTTTTTTTTTTTTTGCTTTTCTGGTTCAGTGTTTTTTGCTTCTATTTCAAATATTTGACTTGATTCTTGTGATCCTCTGGTCTGCTGTTCAATGTCTGTATAATATTTTTTTTTATTTCAGTCAGTATATACTTAATTTCTAGTTGGTCATTTTTCATTTCCTCTTGGGTCTTGCTAAATTTATCCATCTTTACTAGAAAATTCTTGAAAAACCTTATCCATGGTTTTGAACTCTATATCCAGTCATTTGCTTTCCTCCATTTCTTTCATTTGTGACCTGTTTCTTTGTCTCCACATTTTGGCTGCTTCCCTGAGTTGATAGAGTAGCTTTGTGTGCTAGGTGCCCTTTAGGGCCCAGTGGCTCAGCCTCCCCAGTTACCTGAGGTGGACACACTTGGTGCACCCCTTTGTGAGCTGTGTGCACAGTCTTATAGTTAAGTCTTGATTGTTATTGGTATCATTGGAAGGAATTGACCTCCAGACCAATTCGCTCTGAGGATCAGCTCTAAGCCAGGAGAACTTCTGTGTTGGAGTCAGCCTTATGACATCAGATGCAAAATTGCAAAAGCCTCTGTGCTCAGTTTGGATGGGGCAGAGTCTCAGGGCAGAGCAGACAGCATTGGTTTCCCGTCAGCCCTGCCCTAATAAGCCCCTGTGTCTCAGTGTCCTGTGGTAATTGCTGCAAGCACCTGAGAAAGCTTCCCTGGAGTTCTGCCCACTGCCAGACAGTCCAGTTCCTTCCTGAATGAGTCTGAGATCCCAAAGTCTCTCCTGGAACCGATGTTCAGTGCAGTTGGGAGCTTTGGTCTTCGTCCTGCTTGAGAAAGCCAGCCTCCTACTCAAATGCCTGCCCTCTCTGTGCACACATACCTTGGTACCTCTACCTTCTGCAGTTCCTCCGAGTCAGTGCTTTCTCTTTCCTGACAGTCCAATTTTTCCCTGTATGAGTCTGGATCCCCAGAGTCTTGGCTGGAACTGGAGTTTAGAGCAATCTCCCTCCTGCTTGAGAAAGCCAGCCACATACTCAGTTGCCAGTCCTCTCCACATGCACATCTCAGTACCTCTGCCTCCTGCAGTTCCTCTGAGTCTCAGTGTGCTTTTCTCCTTCCTTCTAGTGTTAGAATTTCAACTCAACCAGAACCTCCTGTGGTTCTGGATGAAGTCCATTTTTTTGTTGTTTGTTTGGGTTGGTTTTTTTTTTGTGGTTTGTTTTTGTTTTTGTTTAGTTTTAGTTTTAGTTTTGAAATTTTTGTGTGAGGCAACAGCTTAGGTGTTTACCTATGCTGCCAACTTGGTTTCTCCTTAGCAGCCATTTCTGCACAGGGTCCCCTCACGCAATCTGCACTTCATGAGAAGCCTCTAAGCCCTGCACTGCACTGCCTGCCTGCATCCTACATATAATATCTTAAGTAAAAAAAAAAGCAGATTCTTAGAAGACCAACCTAAAATTTGCCTTTCTAAATAAAGCTAACAAGGAGTCCTTAAAACTCAGTATCACACCTTCTCATAACTCTTAGGCCTGGGGGTAGCATGTGGGTCAATGGTGATAACATAGGGCATCTGTATTACTTTCAACAAAAAAGATAAATTTTAAAGATTAAGATAAAAGAGTCCTTAAAACTCATTATCAGATCTTCTCACAACCCACAGATCAAATGACATTAAAGGTCCAGTCAAAATGTCACTTAGTACTGACTTATTACTACTACTAGTACATGATCATCCTTTAGTAGAGCATTTAACCTGAATGAAAAACATAGAAAAGAAAAACATTTACAGGAGAGATTGATAGTCAGCAAAGAAATTAAACCCAAAATTCAGTTCTAGAGAAATATTTGAAAAAAATTGGAGCCAAAAATTGAATGCAAATATGCAAGACTGCTGTGGTGTATGTCCACAGTACTTCCACCGGATCAGAAGGTTAGTACAAAGCACTTTCAGTGAATGTTGTGATTACAAAAGTTTTCAGAATAGTAACAGATTCACTCTATCTTACCTCACAGTCTATAGCAGCTCATATACTACAGTAACCACTTGCTACACATGGCTATGAGCACTTAAACTATAAGCAATATAAATTGAGATATAGTATAAGGGTAAAATATACTACCCTTTTGAAAGCTTAGTACTGAAAATAATGTATAATATTTATCTAATAATTTTATATTGCTAATGAGTCTGAAAGAAAATACTATTATAAAGCATAATAGTAATCCCTCCATTGGCAAAACTGCTGTTTGAAACTGGTGTTTTAGAATTCTCTGCTATTTTGAAATTCTCTCCTATTTTTTGCTAGTTTCTCTGTTATTTTTAGACTATAAAATAACTTTGTTTCTTTGCTTAAGTAGAAAAGCTAAACTTAACTGTATGAACTTGCAAGCTAGCCATCTAACATAAGGGACTGATAAACTGATACTGATGCCAGGTGTCTGTATAAATATGTACCCAAGGTTCAGGTGTTTGTTAGATATGATATATACTCAAGGTTACAAGTTGACTGTAAAAATAACTTACACAAGGACCTCAAAAGATATAAAAAGAATGTTTATCATTTGGGTGTTCAGAAATTAACAGAGGTAATCTGCTCTGAACCTGCACGCAATAAAGATGACTCCTAACTAATTGGCTCATTAAGGCATCTTGTCTAGCTTGCTGATTTGTGATACAACAATTATAAATATATATTTAATTTTTAATATAGCTATAAGGACATTTTTAATTACATGTCTATCTGGTATAATATTTCCATGAAATAGTGCTCAATCTTCCAAAGTAAATTTTCCTTAAATAATTGATTTATGATGTGCTTAACAAAAATAGAAGAACATAAAATATATACATTATTGTCCAGCTGCCATGGCTCAGTGATTGAGTGTAGACCTATGAACCAGGAGGTCACAGTTTTATTACCAGTCAGGGCACATGCTCAGGTAGCAGGCTTGGTCCCAAGTGGGGGGCGTGCAGGGGCAGCCTATCAGTGTGATTCTCTCATCATTGATGTTTTACTCTCTCTCCCCTTCTCCCTTTCTCTCTGAAATCAATAACACACACACACACACACACACACACACACACACACACATATTATACATATATATACAGATATATATATACACACATATATATACATATATATATATACACAAATACACACACACACATTTAATTAATATTTGACAAAGGAGGCAAGAGCATACAAAGGAGTAAAGACAGTTACTTCAATAAATGGTGTTGGGAAAATTGGACAGATGCTTGCAAAAAAAATGAAACTAAACCACCAAGTTACACCACAGATAAAAATAAACTCAAAATGGATAAAAGACTTAAATGTAAGTCATGAAACTATAAAAATCCTAGAAGAAACCAAACATCTCTCACAGCAATATGTTTACAGACACATCTACTAGGGCAAGGGAAACAAAGGAGAAAATACACTAATGGGACTACATCAAAATAAAAAGCTTCTGCACAACAAAAGAAACCATTGAAAAAATGAAAAGAGAGCCCACTGCATGGGAGGATATATTTGCCAATGATACATCTGATAAGAGGTTAATTTCCAAAATATATAAGGAACTCATACAACTTAACAAACATTCCAATTTAAAATGGGCAAAGGACCTAAATAGACATTCTCTAAAGATGACATACAGATGGCCAAGAGATATATAAAAAATGCTCAGTCACCAAGCATCAGAGAGATGCAAATTAAACTCACAATGAGGTACCAACTCATACCTGTCAGAATAGCTACCATCAACAAATCAACCAATGACTAATGCTGGGGAGGATGTGGTGAAAAAGGAACCATAGTACACTGCTTGTGGGGATGCAGAGTGGTGCAGCTGGGTTGGAAAACGGTATGGAGTTTAATTGAAAATAGTTTGGTACAATTTTTGTTAAAATACAGAAGCTAAAGGAAAGTTCCATAATGTCTCATAAGAACCCTGAGGGAGCCTAATCCAGAAGCATAATATCTCCATAAAGTGAAGAATAACTTAAGACAAGTACTGGATGTAATTCAATCTACGTAAGAACAATTTAGGCCTCTAAGAAGGAACCTGTCATTAGTTTCAGTTAAATTTCACTGTCAAAGACATGGTTCATTTGATCCTGCAACACGTAATATAACACAAGTTTAAAACCCATAAAAATCATTTTCAGAAAAAGCCTTTTAAAAAAGGTGGTTTCATGTTTTCAGAAAGCTATGGATAATATACTTTTGGATTAAGGTAAAAACATTTTATTTCACTTGGTTTATGGAAAATTTCCTCATCTTAATTAATTTCAGTAATATATATTCTCTCACATCTTTGGAAATATATAACAGGTTGATTTTCTTACTATAATAGCTATCAGTTCATAATTTGATTCTATATCCATGTGGAAATGGCTGAGGTTTTCCATAACTGTGTATAAATATGATTTAACTGAACCAAGTACAACCAAATCAGTCAAGTAAATAAAATGTATGTTAAAAGGAGGGCTAATAACATTAATATTCCATTTAAACATGAGTCCTTTTTACGTTTAGTAAGTTTTCCATACACAAACACACACACACACACACACACTAGAGGCCTGGTGCACTGGGGTAGAGGGGTGTTGTCCCTCATCCCAACCTGTCCCTCTCCAATCTGGGACACCTTGGGGGATGTCCAACTGCTTGTTTAGGCTCAATCCCACATACATATTGGGCCTAAGCAGGCAGTCAGACATCCCTTTCACAATCCGGGACTGCTGGCTCCCAACCGCTCACCTGTCTGCCTAATTGATGCCTAACTGTTATCCAACTGCCCTCTCCTGACAGTCCAGTAACCCCCAAATGCCCTCCCCACATATTCCCTCTTTACTAGATAGGGTTTTTTTCTTTAACATATTGGACAGTGTACCTACCGTGGTCTTGACAAACCACTAAAAATGTAAATCTAAACTAAAAGTGTTATAAAATAACTTAAACAAGAATTTCATGAGACCTTGGAAAGGTGTTATCATATGGTTGTTTCTTCCTTTTTTCCTTCTCTTTTTCTTTTGTCCTTTCTTTCTTTTTTCCTTTTATTCCTTTCCTGTTCCCTCTTTCTCTTAACTTTTCCATTGGTAGAATCATCAGTACTTGAATCTGTCTTGCTTCCAGAAGATTAAGAAGAGGGAACACGCTGTCATCTGAAGAAAAAGATGATCTATGTTGGGATGGGTGGTGTTTTTGGTTTTGCTCTTTTCCCAGTTTGTTTGTCATTTCTGCTGGCCCTGGCATCTTCAGGACTTGTGCGTGGGCACTTCTTACTCATGTCCACAAAACCTCCCTGCTGGGTGAAAACTGTAGGGGAAAAGGCCTTCCTGGGTGGCCTCAAGCCCTGCCCAAGGTGCTGAGGAACCAGGGTGGGGAGCACCCACCACCGCCCTTGCAGAGCCAACCTCCAGAACTCGGGGTACTCTCCAGTAATGTAACTGAATGTCCCCGTTTGCCTTCAGAAATTAGTTGTAACTTATTCCAATGTGAAACCCTACCGCATTTTCATTGGGTTTCTAAATATTTTAAAAGAAACCCACTTACCTCCCTAACCTGGTCAGAAGTTTCTACCCAATGGGAGAGGTTTTCTGGGCAGCATTACCCAGATATCATCTTCCAAACTCCAATCACTTGGCTAGGAGTAAGGGAAGTTCCAAGGCTATATGTGTGTGTGTGTGGGATCACACCATGGGGGCGCAGGCCCTTTGGGCATTGACATCCCAGGCTGTCATGGGGAGGGGATACCTCTGTGGGGTGCAGCTGCCTCCCAGGCCTACACCCCCAGCTGTGGCTGGGAGCTGATCAGTGTGGGGGGTAGATCGTTGGCGCAGGCACCTTTCAGGTCAATGGTCTGAGCTGCGGATGGCAGCAGATCACACCAGGGGTCACAGCCGCCTCCCAGACCAACAGCCTG
This sequence comes from Lasiurus borealis, assembly GCA_004026805.1. Lineage (NCBI taxonomy): Eukaryota > Metazoa > Chordata > Mammalia > Chiroptera > Vespertilionidae > Lasiurus > Lasiurus borealis. Next base: position 7,314 of record PVJN01010572.1, on the reverse strand, counting down.
GGCCACACACTGCTTGCTCTCAGCGGCAGCCCTCCCTGAGACTGGGGGACTCCAACAGGCCTGAGAGAACTGAGCGCTTTCATCTTGTGTGTATGGGTGCCACCAATTTGTCTCAGCGTGACAGTTAATTTGCATATTACTGTTTTATTAGATAGGCTCACACTATACATAGCCAAAGAAAGCCAATTTTTCCCCAGGGCCAAAAAGAAAATTCAGATATAATTATCTGATATTGAACAATATCTTTCAGACTACTACTAAAGCTTCTCTCATTTTACTAGTAAATAAGTTTCACATAAATTTTTCAAATAAAATTTAAATATAATTTATTTTAAAAAATTTATTTAAAAAAACTGCTTCATATAACACTTTTTGCAGACACAAAAACTAATGTATATCCAGCAGTAATGGATAAGTAGAGAACAAAGTTGTGTTTTCCATAAGCTACAAGTGAAGCATCTATAAGCTTCCCAAGTGGAAGTATGAATGGGAATAAATCAGGTCCAGGACCAGGGCTAGAGAAAGTGTCCCCAGGAGATCCATAGTATCAGAAGTAGCAAGTAACAGGACACGTTTATGCATAATATAGGCTGATGCCATTAACTCTCTAAAACATCAAATCTGGTGGCCTGTTACTCTACATTATTATAAATATCTATAAGTTGAAAGGCCAGTTTTGGTCTCTGGGACCTCATGGGAGCACAGGTCCTTTGCCATGAACTGACCTTCATGGACACCGGGTATTAGACAGAGAAGACATGAGAAGTCATAGGCATATAGGAGAGGCTTTATTGCAGAAGAAGTAGCCATTGCTAACAGGGATCCATCAGACAAAACAGTTCTTCGAAGTAGTCTCACAGAGCAGCCATTGTTAATGCAGTAGCAAATACAGGATCCATACCAACCAGCCTCACAAAGGATCCAGCCTTACATAAAAGCAGCTCAGTCTTGGTTGGTCAATAACACCTCATTATACCAACTTAGACAAAAGAAGCTTCTATATTTGGGTTATAGAAAAGTACACCTGTGCAGTGCATACAGTACAATTGCTCTGTCCTTGCTCAGATTGGCCTTGAACATCTGGCATACTTTGATTAGGGTTCCCACTGACCTGAACCCAATGTGAAGCAAGTCCATAGCCAGTAGCATCAGAATCAGATTACAGTCCCCATAAAACCAGATGCTAAAGCACATTTTTTTTAATATCTACAAGTATGTATTAATTTTTTATTAATGTATTACATGTATACATATCTTCCCATTGCCCTCCTCAAAAGCAGAAATTTTTACTATGGCTTATTTAGCTCAGGATTGTGTTTGTTTTTGAGTGATAAGATTGAAAAATGAAGGTCAACTCAACCTAAGATTATCTAAAGGGAGTATTTAACCTTCAACCAATTTCTTTTTCAACCCTCAGGCAATTCTGAACAGTCTTCTGAACTCATTTGTAGAGATTCCTTGGTAATGTTCATTGGTCTAAAGTTAGAAAGCATGGCTTGAAGCATTACCCTCATCATCTTGTTTCTAATTTCCCTTGTAGAAAATTAAAAGATAGTACCTACCTAAGTACATATACAGGGGTTTTATGAGCACTATATGAAAAAAAAATGTGCAAAAGTGATTTGTCTAGGCAATGTTTTACAAATCTTCAACTTTTTTCTACACTGCTATTGTTACTATGGAGATAGAGATAATTTTGCTATTGGACACCAGCTAATAAACCTATTAATCTAAGTATCCGATTTTTCATGTACCATAATGTTTTATTTGATATCTTAATAATCTTATATATTTATGTAATATTAACTGCTTACTTTTTATGATGTTTGTGTGGGGTGGGGAAGGAGAGGATTGCTTGGTGAGTGACACATTCTCAGTGTACTTTAGAGGAGAGCAAAGATATCTCTTCTATAGGATTTTTGTGTCCAAAGCCCATCCACACGTCTTAGTCTGCCTAAGAGTGGCTGCTTTCAGAGCATAGCCCTGAATTTTTGATTAATGAGAACCTGTTATTTTTTAACAATCAATCTGTGATAAAGACTTGAGAAAGAGCCAGGGCAAGATAGAAATTAAAGCACATTCCCAATGTATGTGATTTCAGGAGAAGACTGAGCAGTGGGATAATTTGGTTATATCTTCTATGGACCCAAGTTCTAAATTTATTGTGATAAGGTAATTTTTGCATATGTCAAAATTATTTATAATACTTCAGAAGATTACTAAAATTATTAAAGATCTATACTCTATACTATCTCTCAATAAATCCAGCACAGTATTATAATTTCCCTTAGCAATTGCACAGTATACTTTTTCTTCAAGTATCAGCACATAAAGTAGTTGGCTTGTCTGAGAAGTTACGCTGATTTAAGAATTAAAGTTACATTCTAGGGCATATTTGCTTTATGCAGAATAGTGAGTAGAATTACCCACACTATTTAACACATTTCCCATCCTTTTCTCTTTTTGGCTAATCTGTATAGCTTCATTTGTATAAGTAATTAATACGCCTTTAATGTGACTTCTCTGACAGCTGAATAAAAGACTGTAATGTAGGCTATGGAAGAAAATCAAAACTGAGAGTGCAAAGTGGAGCCTAGAGAAATTCTAAAAGTTGAGAAGATGCTGCAGTCTATTGTCACATGTACTCGTGGGTTTGGCTAATATGAGTATGGAACTATACCAGATCATTAAATAAGATGGATTTAAACTATGTGAGTCTAATTATATGTGGATTTTTTTTCAATAAGGTATTTTCTCTTCTGTATGATTTTATTTTTTCTAGTTTAACTTATTACAAGAATATAGTACATAATACATATAACATACAAAATATGTATTAATTGACTGTCATTAGTAAGGCTTCCAGTCAATAGTAAGCTATTAGAAGTTTCTGGGGAGTCAAAAGTTACATTTGGATTTTTCACTGGAAGGTGGGTTGGCACTTCCTACCCCCAACATTGTTCAAGTAGAGTCTACTGTATTAAGTTTATTGTTCCAGTCAGAATAGTAATTCAAGGTGCATGGACTTATTGAAGGAAGAACGGAGTGTGAGCTGGAGAACTTGCCAAATTTTGTTGGAATGATTTAGAAGGGATTATATTTACACTAATGATCTAACACATGAAATTTGTACACGTGTAGGGTCCCTAGGCCTGGCCAGAAATCAGGATTGATCTTCCCTGGCTGCCAGCAGCCAGACTGCCCCCACCCCCTGCTTTCCACATCCACCACTACCTACACTTCCCCCTCCTGTTCCCTGTTCCCATCAGGCGATTAGATGCCAGCAGGGTGGAGGGACTGAGAGGTTAACCACCAGGCCCTAATCAGGCAATCTGGGCCTGTGGGCTGGGGGCAGCTCCTGTGTTGAGCAACTGCTTCCTGGTGGTCAGCGCACATCATAGCAACTGGTTGTTCTGCTCTCCAGTCAATTTGCATATTACACTTTTAAGATTATGAACATATTTTACTTTTATATATAGATTATGGGGAGAACTATGACCAATGACAAGAGTAAGAATAATAGAGCAAATCTCTGAAGAGAAGTATAAGTTGGTTGTTTAGGAAAATTATCATATATGAGTTTAGAAGCATACTCTAAAATAAAAATCTTTACACTAGAAATTTATTCAAAACAACAATATAGATTTTAATTGAGCTACTGCAGAAGGGGAAAAAGAATTCAGTTTAGCACTGAAATCCAATCAAACAGGCAAAGAGAACTGGGGATTCATAGTAAAGGAACAGAGTAAAGGTGTTGGTGGGTGGAAAATTACTAAGGGGACTTGATTAGATATCAAGAATAGGGGGTTGCTTTCCAAACTGGTTTAATAAAATTCTTGCTAAAGGCAAGAGAAAAACTTAGGGATCAAAGGTGGAGGATTGTTGATCAAGTGATTTGGTGGAATTCTTCTTCTATTACACTGGGCTTAGCAGGCAAAAAGTCAAGGCCTAGTTGAGAAAAGGGCTCAAGGAACTTGAGTGAAGTTTAATAAAAGAGGAAGTGCCCATAAGTAGGATGAGACCTGATTACATAGAGCTTTTCAGTCAGGACGAAACTTCAGATGTGCAACTACAGAAAAGTTTGCCTTACTTTATGCTGGTGGGTACATAGATTTCTATTGATAGCTTCTATAAACAAAGCCATTGGATGTTTTCCAAAATAAATGTTGCTTATAGAATTGTATTCCACTGGAATAGATTTGCAATAAGTCTCTATTACCTTTTAAAAAATTATACTACTCAGCTGGAAAACTTGCTGACAAGCTGTGTAACCTCTCCCCAGTAACTTCATCTCTCTGGATATGAATTTTCTCAACTGTTAAATGAGGGTATTGAATATATGACACTAAAATCCCTTCTAGCAGAAAGAATATTCTATAACTCAAAACATAATTTTCCTCTTGTATATCCAATAAATCTTAGCATAATATTTTTTAAATATTTAATAATCATGTATGGACATATGTAAAAGACTAAAAATAGGTAATAAGGACTCAAAGTCACATGATTCATAGTATTCTCATTCAACGTCTCTGAGTTTTTTAACTTCCTCTTTGTTTTTACAAGTACATATATATTAATATTGCAATCAAAAAATAATTTATATGAAATAAATAGTAAAAATGGTTGGATATGTTACAATTTTATACAGCAATGAAAATGAATGAACTATGAGTCCATGCATCTCAGATGAGTCTTGAACAATCATGTTAAGTGAAATCAAAATTCCCAGATGACTACATAAAGTGTGATACTGTTTGAAAATTAAAAAATCTAAACAACATAATGCAAATAATCATATATAATGAAGTTATAAAAGTAACTAGAGGATTTAAATAATAAAATTCAGGAAATTGTTACCCATTTAAGTGAAGGGAATAGAATGAAATAGATAAGAAGCAGGGGAATGGATACATTATTACTGAAAATCTAGTCTTCAGTTAAAATTTTGGTACATAAAGTTTATCATCAGATTTTCTAAAGAAGTGGAAGTGATAACATAGGGAAATGCAGAAGTTCAAAAATGAAGAAAGAACAACAGGATTTGCACATATATGGGTAAATATAATACAGTAGTATACTCCTGTTAAGTTCTCTAAAATACCTCAAAAGGTTGAAAGCAAAAGTTATAGCATTATCTGAACAGATTTTGATGTATATAGACATAACATATATGACAAATGCAACACACAGAGAAGAGAGAAAAGTTGTAAAGTTTCTACATTTTACTTGAAATGACAAAATATTAACTTTAGGTAGATTATGAGAGTTACATATGCATGTTGTAATCTATACTAATAAAAGCATAACATGCTAATTAGACTGGATAGACCAAACGTCTTCTGGATGTTCTTCCAGACAAAGCCATGGTAGTGGGGGCTAAGGCAGAGGTGGTTAGGGACAATCAGGCTGGCAGGGAGAGTGGTTAGGGGCAATCAGGATGTCAGGCAGAGGCAGTTAGGGGCTATCAGGCAGACAAGCAGGTGAGCAGTTAGGAGCCAGCAGTCCCAGATTGCAAGAGAGATGTCCTACAGGAATCAAGCCTAAACTGGCAGTCAGACATCCCCCAAGGGGTCCCGGATTGGAGAGGGTACAAGCTGGGCTGAGGGACATCCCCCACCATCATGCACAAATTTCATGCACTAGACCTCTAGTCACAAAATAATGAAAATTTACAAAGAAATACATTTAGGAAACATTCACCAAATAAAATGGAATACTAAGAATAGTAGTCAAATAATAACTTAAAAAAAGATAGGAAAAGGAAATCAGAGAAATGAAAAAAAAAAAAAACAGGAGAAAAAATAGATCATAAAATGGTAGACCTAACAAAAGAGAGATCAGTTGAATTTTTTTTGCTTGCTTTTGTTTTTTTTCCAGTTCTAAGTCAGTTGCACTCACATGTGCATATTAAATAAATTTATTGTCAGTTCATGGGACCTACCCCAAACAGTTCAGAGGTATTCAAATAGCATTTAAGTTATAAGGTCCCTTGAGTGGATCTGGGTTGAATTTATATTATTATTTTCTAAAGTCCAGCAAAAAGTAAGTTACAGCTTATGTTTATGTAGTGCTACCTCACGTCTCATTGAAACTACACATTTACACCAAAACAAATCTTAAAGTGTAAATTATATAATGTTAAAATAGCAATAAGAATCAAATCTACAAATTACTTAGTTAATCCATGACCCACGCCATAATAGGTTAAGAAAGGAAATAGTTTAACGACCGCCTTGGAATATACTGGTTATGTGACCTCAGGCAAATATTTTAATTCTCAAAGCTTCAATTCACTCATTTCTAAAATGGAGAAAGCAATAGATTTAGTTTCATTTCTTTAAAAAATATGAAATTAGTTAATATATAAAAGGATTAGTACAGTGACTGGAACATAGTAAGGGCTCAGTAAATGCTATTTATAAATTCTGTAATATAGAAATTAAGGAGCAGAGAATATAAAACAGACACATAAAAAGTAGGGGAGCCTAGTTTCTAACCCAGGTTTTCTTAGCTTCAAAGACGATACTCTCTCATTTTCTGCTAGCTTCTCATATTGAATCATTATTTACTGTATCAAAATTTTCAGGCACTGAATAGCCTGTAGTTTAGAGCAGTGGTCGCCAACCGGTGGTCTGTGAACCACTGGTGGTCCACGAGGTGTGAAAGGTTTTCAACCACTGGTTTAGAGCATTAATTGCAAAGCTGTATTGATGGGGTTGAAAATATCAGCTCCACAGCTATCATTTGTGCAAACTTTGGGCAAATTACACTAAATCTTCACTTAACATAGTCAATTGGTTTTTGGAACTGGTGCAAAACAACATATAAAGAAAACCATTTTACCACAGGCTAATTGATATAAACAAGAGTGAAGTTCCTAAGGCACCTCATTAATGTTTAACAAAAATCACATTATTTGAGGACCTGTTGTACTTAACAACATTCTACCTCAAAGATTCATGCCAGCAAAATATGGATTATGTAAACTAAGTTTTTTGTGGAAACTGAATATATATAAAAGAATAGCATATGCACCTACTGAGTATAGGTAAAAGAATGGCAGTTCTTATTTATCATTATTTACTATTTTCTTTTAAGTATGTGGCCAATGTTTACAACTATGTAACATTCATTAAAAGTAAAAGTTTGATCTCATACATTTTATGAGTTCCTCATCATTATTTTTAATGCTTTTTAAAATTTTATTTATTTTATCAATAATGAGAATCACTGATCATTGGCTGCCTCCTGCATACCCCAATCAACTGGGGATTGAGCCCAAAACCTGGGCATATGCCCTGACTGGGAATT
>PVJN01010571.1:0-56850 GCA_004026805.1 Lasiurus borealis | reverse complement strand
GCATGCATGGAGTAGGCTGGCCAAATGAGTAAGTGGCTGGCTTTCTCAAACAGGAGGGAGAAAAAGGCTCCTGACTGCTCTGTATTCCAGTTTCTGATGAGACTCTGGGGACCCTAAATCATGCCGGGAGAAACTGAAGTGTCTGGAGGGTGAAAGTTGAGGGCAACTTTCTCTCAGAGGTGCTTGCAGTGATTACCAAGGGACACTGAGACCCAGGGGCCTCTTAGGGCAAGGCTGATAGGAAGCCATTGCTGTTAGCTAAACCCCGAGATCCTGTCCCATGAAGCCATTGCTGCTTGTTCTTCCCTGAGACTCCACCCCATCCAAGTGGAGCACAGAGGCTTTTGAATATGAATGGTCTGGTCCTTTAAATTCTAAACTTACCTAACAAATTGCAGCTGAGTCATTGAGACTCAGAACATCCAAAAGAAGGCCCAAGGTCCCACAGCACCTTGCATTGCTTCACAGCTGGGCCTCATCTGGGCACCTCCAAAACCCAAACAAAGAAGAGGAATCTATAGATCTCTCCATAGCTCCTGCTGAGTGACCTTAGGCAGAGGCTAAAATTAGCACCTCCTTGAAGATCCAAGAGCCAGTGTACCCAGGGGTCAGAGTGGGACCATCCAGATTACAATTCCTCAGAGGCGTAGAAAGAGAATGGACTGATAATTCTCACGGGGGGAAGGAATGGGGGGGTGCAGGAAGAGACTGGACAAAAATCGAATACCTATGGATGAGGACGGGGGCGGGGGAAGGGCAGAGAGTGGGATGGGAACCAGGTGGAAGAGAGCTATGTGGGAAAAAAGAGGAACAATTGTAATAATCTGAAAATTAAAGATTTATTTAAAAATAGTTTTAGTTAAAGTCAATACATAACATTTGTTCATGTTAGTGAATTTTGTATTCAGACAACTATGTTATTGACATAATGTTGACACAGTACTACTGCCTTTTGACAACTGATTAAATGGAAAGGTAGCAATATGTGAGCAGATAAATGATCTGATAATGAAATAGAAAAATAATGATATTTCACTTAAATGAGCTTAAATATTTCTCCTCTCCTATCATACTCTTTCCTTTTCTCTTTTATTTCTTCCTCTTATACTCACCATTTCTTCTCTCCTGTCTATATTTTACTAGCAGTCCCTCAGCTTGACCTGTGCCATCTCACAATCCTAGATCCACTGGGTAATGTTGGAGAACCTGTTTAGGCCTGATGTCCACAGGCTCAATCCAGACAGGAGGGACCCCAATCCTGTACATTGAGCTTCTGTCCACTATGGTCAGTGTGTGACATAACTGGTCGACCAGTGGTTTGGTCATTTGGTCACTTAAGATTTTATATGTGTGTGTGTGTATATATATATATATATATATATATATATATATATATATGGTACTTACAAAAATGGAGCTATTTCAGTATGCTCTAGGTAAGGGATTACAAGAGAGTAGCCAAAGGAGACTAGGATAGAGAAAGAAAATACTTTCTTTGGAGACAGATGTGCAGTTCCATTACCCTTCCAACTACCCATTCCATGGAATTGGTTCTACCTCTCAGAACACTAGCTATAGGTATGAGGCCCTGTGCTAGTGTTGATAAAGAAGCCAGTACCGAGGAGCTACAGGTGCAAACCCTCAAACAGAATATATCATTCTTCTTTGTCAACTCTCATGAAATTCAGAAGTCAAAAGTGACAGGTACTGCGACTGGTTTGGGAATTTACCAGTTAATATCTTCAAGTTTCATTTTTGACTCATTCCAGTTTCAGCTTCTTCCAGTGGGATGGGGAGCAGAAGGAGCCTCACCCCCATAGCTCCCAGCATTTGCATGCCCAGGAGTAGAGGCCAATTCCAAGCAGCTCTGCAGGATCATTTGAAAATGACTGCAAGGAAAGGGAGGGGCCAGAGAATAATACTCAAGTGCCTTTTTGAACTCTGACAAGACAAATGAAGCTTCAGTCATCTATTTGAGACCATCTATTCAGTCATACTTCGAGAAAGTTTGATGCAAGTACAGCCTGTCCACTGGAATCCACCAAGAATAACAAATGAAGGTTGAGATAGAGCAACAGTCCACTTGGAACATGCTTTTAGACAGAGCAAAGGCAGCCTCAGAAGCCCAACTTCTAAAAATCATCATAAAGTATTTGTGTGCTCTTATATAGTGGACTGAATATAATTTATAAGTGAAATAAATCATTACATAGAAATAGCATTCCAAATAAGAGAAAAAGAAGACCTCTTTAGGAATGTGATAGTACATTTTTATATATAAACTAGAGGCCCAGTGCACAAAATTCATGGACTAGAGGAGAGGAGTGTGTATCCCTCAACCCAGCCTGTATCCTCTTCAATCTGGAACCCCTTGAGGTATGTTTGACTACCATAGGAATCAGGCCTAAACCAGCAGTCAGACATTCCCCTCACTATCTGGGACTGCTGGCTCCCAATTGCTTGCTTGCCTGCCTGCCTGATTGCCCTAAACCACTTCTGCCTGTCAGCCTGATCACTCCCTAATCACTCCCCTGCCAGCCTGATCAACAATTAACTGCTATCTTGCCAGCCCAATTGCCCCAACTGCCCTCCTCTGCTAGCATGATCATGCCCAATTGCCCTCCCATGCCAGCCTGATTCCCCTCTTCCCCCAACTGTCTTCCCCTACTGGCCTGGTCACACCCCAACTGCCCTTCCCCTGCTAGCCTGGTCACCCCCCAACTGCCCTCCCCCTACTGGCCCAATCATCTCTAATTGCCTTCCCCTGCTGGCCTGATCCCCCTCCCAACTCCTCTCCCCTGCAGGCTTGGTCGTCCTCCCACCCTCAACTGCCCTCTCTCCCCTGCAGGCCCTCTCTCCCAACTGCCCTCTCTCCCAACTGCCCTCTCTGCTGGTCTGGTTATCCCTAACTGCCCTTCCCTGCTGGCCATCTTGTGGCGATTTTGTGACCATATGGAGGTGACTATCTTGTGACCACATGCAGGTAGCCAGCTTGTGGGAGACTGTGATGGTTAATTTGCATCTTACCTCTTTATTATATATTATAACAGAGGCAATTTTGAAATCATGCTTTTTTAGCTCCCTGGATATGTATCTTCTCTGAATTAATCTGGACATTTTCTAAAATCATGTGAAAATTTGCCATGAATTAGGATCAAAATATTTGAGAGCAAATCTCTGCTGAAATCTGAGAGCCTATGTCAAACAGGTTTCTGTACTATAACTGGGGCGTTGCTACAATTTTTGTTTGTTTATGCATGTGTGTATGTGTGTGTGTGTGTGTGCACATGCACATTTGAGATCCAAGATGTCTAAGAGGAAACATCACAGCCACACTCTTTCATGAGGTGAGGGCCGGCATATTTTCCTTCTCTCTACAGGTCTGACTTCATCCATCTTTGGTCTTTGCTCACTGGTTTGTGAACTCAGTGTCCTGGTTTTAACCAGTCAAATTTAGAATGTGCTTCTTTTTCTCAGTGAGCAGTAGCTCAGGTCAAGTGCAGGCTAGTTGGTACCTTATTCTTTGAAAGTAGTTTCTGAGGTTTCCTTTAGTCATATACAATGTCCTGCCTTTAGCCCTTCTCCATGTGCACCCATTTATAAATTCATAAACCTCAGCACATCCTCATACTTCTCTGCACATCATCTAAGATGAGACTTGCAAATGTTGTGATGTCATTACAAAGCAAACACATTTCCCATGCAAATCACAAAATTCATCTCGTTGATAAAAATGTTTGTGGGCTGCCTTAACTGGTTTGGCTCAGTGGATAGAGCATTGGGCTGGGACTGAAGAGTCCCAGGTTTGGTTCTGGTCATGTGCCTTGGTTGTAGGCACATCCCTAGTAGGGGCTGTGCAAGAGGCAGCTGATCCATGCTTCTCTCTCATTGATGTTTCTAAGTCTCTATCCCTCTCCCTTCCTCTCTGTAAAAAATCAATAAAATATATATAAAGAAGTTATTGTGGGCTTTTATAGTAAGGGAGTATTAAGTGACACATGATTAAAATATTATAATCTTTCTTTTTAGTTTCTACTAGGAAAAAAATGCAATTATAAGAGGCAGTATAGGTTTTGATTTATTGTCAAAACCAAGATACTTTGAGAGTGAAAGGGGATACTATCAACAATTAATTATTCCAGAACAACAGATATAAAGCAGGATTATCCCAGACAAATCTGGGTGAGTGTCTTCCTGAGCTAAGTCAGTTGCCCCACAAAATGGTTCTTGCCAATAAAAAGATCAGGTAGCTAACTGGTAGAAAACCAGTCAGTTTACCTCACTAGTATTTCATTTACTCTTTTGACCTAACTATTTAAGAGGAGTGGTATTGGTTTACCAATAGCTAAGAATTAAATGAGATATTTTGGAAAATGTGGAAGAGATGAAAGTGAAAAATTGAATTTTAGGAAAGGAAATCTACAGAGGAGATGTATAACTATTTTATCTCTTTTCCACATCCAATGCTAGAGAGTAGATCCAATTCTTGAGTAGAGGCGGCTGGGTATTGAGAAATAAAAGAAAGAGATAAGGCACAGAGATAGAAAGAAAAGCTCGCAATCAAGTGGACCACTGCCCTCTTCTGATGGACAGTGAACCAGAGCCGATGAAGCATGTTTATTTTATACCCCAGAAGTTTTATACCAGAAAGTTTCACCAAAAGGTCAAGACAAAGGAGATTATTTGCATGCTTGGATAGGCCCTGAGCATTCCTGGTGAAAGGCTAGATTTAAGCCACTTCCCCAAAACATGGGCTGAAATGAAGGTCAAGCTGACAACACCCTCGCCTTTTTGGCAAGACGTGTTCCCAGGGTGTGGCTTTGCTGATACCACTGAGTTCAGCTGACCATAATTAGATAATGCCATTGTGCCTTCCCAGGGATCCCTCTTCAGAGATGTAAGTAAATGAAGAAGTTATGATCAGCAAAATCAATTAAAAGATTCTTATTAATCATATGGTATAACACAGTCTTTCAGGTACAGAAGTCTACAAAAATACTGAGTATATATAGTAAGTCCTTACTTAACATCATCTATAGGTTCTGATATTTTATGCAAAAAACAAACAAAAAAACTGCATAACAAAAACAATTTCATCAGGCTAATTGATATAAATAAAGGTTAATTCCCTATGCCATATCATCAATGGTATAACAACAGTGAATGAAATAATGTTATTTGGGGAGTTGCTATAGTCTAGCTAGAGAGACAATAGATACATAACAGTATGTATTAGAGATGCTCAGCAAAGGAAGAGGATACTTTGGGCTGAGATGGTCAGGAAAAATTTTAGGATGGAGGTGAGGGTACAATTGGTTAAACTGCTTATTAATTGGAATATTTCAATACTTCATAAATAAGGAAAAACTCAAATTAAAATGGTGACAACAACCTTAGCTGGTTTTGTTCAATGGATAGAGCATCAGCCTGAGGACTGAACAGTCCTGAGTTCAATTCTGGTCAAGGGTATGCATCTTGATTCCAGGCTTGATCCTTGGTCCTAGTGCTTGTGGGAGGCAATTAATCTATGTGTCTCTCTCATATCAATGTTTCTCTCTCTGTGTCTCTCACCCTCCTTTCCACTCTCTTCAAAAATCAATGGGGAAATATCCTCAGATGGAGATTAACAATAAAATAAAATGGTAGTAATAAAAGTAAAATACATATCTTTAAAATGATCTAGAAGCACATTGAAGAGGAAATCCAGATTATTCTTGGTGCCTAATTAGATAAATTGATCCAAAGAGTGCAGAATCAGACTGGGGCACAGTTTTAAACTTCCTGAGTTAGGCATGACATTATGAAGAAGAGGCAATTACTTCCAGATGTGATACTTTTTAAGGGGCAGGGAAATACAAGGTGAGAAAGTATGAAAGTAGGTAGATGTCCTGAGAAGTAGATTAAAGTAAGAGTTAAAGTTTGATCTTTAGAAGTCATTGCATTAAAAGTGATTATCAAAATTTGAGAAAATGAATGAGATCCTTGTCACTGAATAAGTATTAAGTTAGAAAAGAGTCATGAAATCCTTGTTTGGATGTGGAGGTAGGGGGAAATGAGGAAATAAATAGAAAATAAACTTCTGAAATAGGCAAAGAAGGAGAGTATGAGTGGGCAGGTGAAGAACTAGAATTTTGTGGTTTTACAAAACCTAGATGAAGAGATAATAAACAACAAGGTATGGATTTATATTATTAAAGATAAAAAGAATACAAAGAAACTTTACTAGGAAAATGATACTGGCTTTCTTGGGTCAATTGTTGTTGCTTAGCACAAGTTAAGCTCAGTTGAAGTGATAGAGAAGTGACCAGATATCAAGGAAATCAAAGCAGTAGGTGTATTAAGCTCATTGAAGTTTTGTTGTGTGTGTGTGTGTGTGTGTGTGTGTGTGTGTGTGTGTGTTTTATAGTTTAAAGAAAGCAAAACAATATAGAGGGCAGCTTCTGGATCAGAATGTATCTCTTTGATTTCTAGAAGACACTGGAAATAGAAAAAAAGACATTTTTGGAATAATTCATAAACAGAGGGAAGGTAACATGATTGAAAGAGCCAATTGTACTTTCCTAAAAATGGAGAAAGGACATCATTCATTCTGCTTCTAAAAAAGGGTGGTAGTAGGAACAGATAAGGAGATATTTCAGTGAGAAAGGAAGTATACTAAATACTTGACATCACATTACCCCCTGTATTAAAGTGTATCTCTGGGCCGTTTTTATAAGTTCTTTGTCTATTTCATATTTGTGTTACTTTACACCTTTCTTCCATACTTCCCTTCCTGTCATATGTATTTATTTGCTATTTGATTTGTTGCTTTGTTCTCCATACTATGTTGGTGCCCCACTTGGATAGCAACACATAATATTAAAATCTATGGATATAGTTTTAGACTCCAATATATTTTGTATTTTCTGTTCATGGTTCATAATTTTTCCCTTCACAGTTTTCAATTAAGAATGATTTTTTAAATCATCTCTATTTTAGCTCATGTACACATCAGATAAATCATAAATTTATTTCAATAAAAAGGATTTTAAAATCAAGATCTTTATTTCAATTTTATTTAAAAAGTAATGTTTTAAAGTATTCATAATTCTATATTTTGAATGACACATAGAAATTAGCATAACGATTGGACTTTAGAACAAGCCTTATTTTATTAACAGTAAAGTGAGTTACAATTTAGCTAAATTTACATTGGTTGTAAGGAAAAGTGCATGTGCCAATTATAAAAGGACCTGAGGCTGATTTGTGCACTGAGTACAATTTGAAAATAGTGAAACACTAAATAAATACTTGTATGGATTTTAAACTTTAAATGACTCATATTTATTTTATATCTTATAAAAAAATCATTAGCTGTGGTCAAAATAGGGCTCATATAACTGCCTGATTGACCTGTAGGCTGTAGGCTGTTGACATTATTTCCAAATGTGTGAATAAAAGCTGAAAAAAAATCAGTTATAATTATGTAGATATTCACAAATGCGTAGATGTTTGAAACTATGTAAAAACAAATCTGTATTCAGTTTTTATTCAACTATTTTATTCCAATATTGGGTTCCTACAGCTCCTGCAATTGTCTTTTAATCTAATGTGCTTCAAAAGTAGAGTTAATTACCAAGTAATTTTCATTCTATTTTTTACATAGACACATCATTCAGATGCCCCTACCTTTTACTCCCCATGACCACCAGTCTAACATTTAGCAAGATAATAATTATGTGACAGGAATTGCAAAGATTTTACATATATTATCACTAACCTCACAACCACCCCGCAAAGTACTATCTGTTATCCTGATACTGCACGTGAGGTGAATGAGGCTCAGAAAAGTTTAGTAACTTATTAATGAAGCTCAGAATCAACATAGTTTTTCTGATTCAAGACCCACAGTTTTTTCACTGGTACATTGAGCCACCTTCCATCCCATCAGGGATACATCTCTCTTAACTAGAATTGGACTAATTGAACAGCTCTCTAAATGGATTTCCCCTGCCTTTGACTTAGGTGCCACCATTAGTCAAACCACCATCATACTCTTAAGCCTTTGATACATCCCTTATAATAACTTTTAATGATTCCCCAGATAACAGAAATAGAAACCTCACAAGATAGCTTATTCAGTAAAATAAAGATAGAAAAAGGGTTGGGGCAGGGGGGTAGGGGGAGATTGTGCTATTGTGAACTTTACATTACTTTGAATGATGCCTATTCATTGAAAGTTGTAGAGATGTTCTTTGTGATTTGCTATGCAGCCAATATTTGCAACGTTCCATGTGCAATTCAAAAGAATATACTTTATAAGAGTGAAAGTTGTGAGTTTCACATACATATTTGATCAAACCTATAAGATCAAGTATTTCAAATCTTTTGTCCCATTCTTTTATGTTCTTTGGTTTCACTTCTTGCGGAATTCTTGCTTTTGTTGAAGTTGCTATTGTATTTTATATTTTAATTATTTCTACCCATTAAATATAGCCAAAGACAGCATTTTGGCAGTAGTTTATTTTAGCCTTTTATATAAATTCTGGGTGGGAATAAGGTGCTCTTTGAGATCTTGTTAGTTCCTGACTTCCCTGTGAACTCAATATCTGAGCACTATGATGAACCCCATGAGCAGAACTTCCAGGGGCCACTGCCCTCTTATGGACCCAGACTCCCTCAGACTCTTCACTTCAACTTCTCATACTTTCACATTTTTATCTTACTTCTGGCCCATGGAGATACTATCCAGTTTTCTGTCTTGACAATACTATTTTAATTTTTTCCTATTGTATTTTATCTACCCCTGAAGCCCACCTGGAACAAAAGACCTGTGTGAAAATGCATACCTTCTTATCCAAAAGTTGCAATATTATACTTAAAAAATAATATCTAATATATGTTAATTGTTATATGTATTGTAATGTATCTTCATGTGTGTTAATAATTGGCTGAGCTTCCTTTCCTCGTGAACTAGAGGAAGCTGCATCCTTATAGAAGAAGAAAAGACACCCATGGCTAAGCCCTGAGTACAGATCTGATAAGCAAATATCCAGGCAGGTTTCCCCTGTCACTTCTCTGTGGCATTCTGGACAGAAAGCCCTTCCTCGGCTGGCCAAAGTTATGTTAGAAAGCATGTTTAAAACAAGCTCTTCTCTTCCCAGAGCAGGGTGAGTCTCAGAGATCTTCCAGAATTCTACAAACTAAGGCTTCCTCCAGCTTTACAATTTTATGGGCCTGTCATTAAGGAACAAAATCCAGGTGGTGAGCATGGCGTCTCCATTTCTTACAGGACTGGAGTTGATAGCACAGGGAAAAGAATGTGCTCTTGAAGATGTTAAAACTGAAAACACTGTTAGAAATAAGAACAATGTGTTAAGATCACAATCTACTATGAAATCTAGAACTGCTGCCAAGATAAGGATAAGGGTCAAACTGTGACCCATCTGGTAAAATGAATACATCAAGTCAACTAATTAAGATATAGATGATTTCTTTATAATTTTTGTCTGTACTTTAATTCCACAATGCCTTAATGATTTTCAAATTAATCTATTTTTTTTTTTAAATGAAGTAAAGGTCAATAATATTCGAAATGCTAATATCTATTTTCTAAAAGCATACCTTCAGTTTAAATGTAAGCACAGTTTGAAAAATAATTAAACAATACATATTTCCAAAATTCAATTAACATATAACAATAAAATCTTAAACAAGAAAAGTAAAATGTATTCTGTGCAATTAACTTTTTAATGCAGATGGAAAAAATGGTCTCATAAATAGGATTTTGAAAAGAAACAAAAAGGGAAATTTTCTATAAGGAAAAAAGCAAAGAAATAAAGTTGTAGTGAAAATTTTGTGTGTTTAACTTTCTATCTTCTAGCATAATAAAAATACTGCTAGCAGAAAAGCTTCCTCATTTTTAACATGTACATCTTAGGGAAGAACTGTATAGCTTTGATCATCCTTGGTAAGCTGTCCACAGGACTTGCAAATTATTTTAAATTAATATATTAATTATACTTTAATAATTAATATATTAATTTATATTTGATTCTAACTAACTCTGTGTGGAGTATATTTAGATTTTCATCTTGATGTTCACGTTAAACATTAAATTTCCATTTTACTAGAAGAACCCTCCAACTATTCTTTTCTCTGGAGAGTAATTTAATTTAATTAAAACAATAACAACAGTTATCTGCCTTATAATAGCTCTTGTATGAAGTTAGTTTTCCTGATGTGGGTGTTCCCTTATTTCAGTCTTTTAATGCATTTTATTTTTCTTTTGTTTAAACATTTTCTCCCTGGGGACACATGGCTTATGACCTGATGGAGCCAATCAACACAACACCCTCTTCTGAAACATGTACAGTATGCATTACAGTTTGGGCAAATGAGGCAAATTACAAACAAAATTACTATTACCTATAGTGAAATTATAGTATCCCTAATATCAAATAATGCCCAGGTCTGTTTATCTGAACAGAATTGCCATTATTTTCTGGTGAAGAGAAATAATTTCTATGAAGTAAACCAAAATACAAAATCTCTGTCAAATTGTTCACTTTTTTTTTATTTTAGTATAATCTCTTTAAGTATGCTTTATGCTTGTGTTCTCTATCTAGACAAAATATCATAAGCTTTATGATAATACTGTAGGTTTCCCTAGGTAAGGCATAGGGATAAGGTAAGGCCTACAAGATTATACATGGAATGTCTCATGTCTAAATGTGTTCAATCCAAAATGATCAGGAGTGAATGCTGGCTTGTGGGTGATTTCCTAACCTGCATGCCCACCTGTAAATGCACTGGTGGGGTCAAATTTTCAGAACCCTGACAGCTCCTACATGATGATATCTGACTCCTTCCTTCCATAAGGGCAAGGGGTGGGCAGAATAATAACCCTCAAATATGTCCACATTCTAATTTCTGAAACTTGTGGATATATTAGGTTACAAGGCAAAAAGGAATTAAAGCTGTCCTGAGGTGAAAGCTAATAATCAGTTCACCTTGAGATGTGGGAATTATTCTGGATCAAACAGGTGGTAACAATGAAATCACAAGCTCCTTAAATATGGACAAGAGAGGCAGAACATGGAAAGGTATCAGAAGCCAAAGAAAGTGAGCAACTTCTAGAAACTAGAAAAGGAAAGAGGAGGAGGAAAAGGAGAAGGAGAGGAAGGAGGAGAAGATTTCTTCTTTAGAGCTTCCATAAAAGCCCACTAATAACCTTCATTTTAGCCCATAAAGATCCACTTCAAATTTCTGAACTACAGAACTGTAAGATAATCAATTTATATCATTTTAAGCAACTAAATTTGGATGATTTGTTATTAGCAGCAATAGGTAATTAACATAGAACATTTCTAAATGTAAACCTGCTGCTCTGTAAATGTTAATCATTGCTTAATAATGTTACTTGGGGTGATATGACAATTTTACTTTTCATTAAAATTAATTTTAAAATACTTTCAAAGAAATGTTTTTGTCAGAAAGAAGAACCAGAAGGCATCTTGGCTTAAAAGAACCAATGTGGCAAAGACAATACCTGACAATGTAATAGTTTCTCAGTCAATAAATGAGTTTTCAATGAAAGAATGAAGGAACAGATACAGAGCTTAACTTGAGTTTTTTAGAATCCTATCTAATAAAAGAGTAATATGCAAATTGGCCATACCTCCACTACACCTACCAGCCACGCCCACCAGCCACACCCACCAGCCAATCAGAGAGTGTATGCAAATTAACCCAACCAAGATGGCTATGGTCACAGAGAGAGCAGGAGTGAGGCTTGGGTTGCCCCTAGCAAGAGAGGAAGCAAAGCTTTCCATACACCATGGCAGGCCCAGGCCTCTGCTTAAAGCAACAAAGTTTCAATGGCTGTGGGAACAGAATGCTTGACTCTGCTCCAGGCTACAAAGTTTCAATTGTAGAAGATAAATAACTCCCAGATACCAGGGCCTCCACTTGGGTCACTGGAGGGTGTGGCTGGCCTGCAAACCACCACAGGCCTCTCACCTAGGCCATCCCATGCCCCAAGGGAACACCCACCCTGATCCAGGACAATCATTCAAGGCAAACCAGCTGGCCCCCACCCATGCACCAGGCCTCTATCCTATTTAATAAAAGAGTAATATGCAGCCAAGACAGGCTTGGCTCAGTGGATAGAGTGTTGGCTTTCAGACTGAAAGGTCCCAGGTTTGATTCCGGTTGGGGGCATGTTCCTTGATTTCAGGTACATCTCTACTATTGGGCGTGCAGGAGGCGGCTGATTGATGTCTCTCTCTCATCGATGTTTCTAACTTTCTGTCTCTCTCCCTTCCTCTCTGTAAAAAATATCAATAAAATATGTTAAAAAAAAGTAATATGTAGATTGACTATCACTCCAACACACAAGATGGCTGCCTCCATGTGGTCCAAAGATCCTGCTTCCATGTAGACACAAGATGGCCACCACAAGATGGTGAGTTGGGGAAAGCAGTTGGGAGGGACCAGACCTGCATGGGAGGGCAATTGTGGGTGATCAGGCCAGCAGGGGAGGGAAGATGGGAGGGACCAGGCCAGCAAAGCAGGGAAGTTGGAGGCAACTGGGCCTGCAAAGAAGGACAGTTGTGGGGGACCCAGGCTGGCAGGGGAGGGCAGTTAGGAGTGACCAAGCCTGCAGGGGAGGGCAGTTGGGAGGGATCAGGCCTGTGAGGGAGGGCATTTAGGGGCAAACAGACTGGCTGGGGATTGGTTAGGGGGTGATCAGGCTGGCAGGCAGAAGCAGTTAGGGGCAATCAGGAAGTCAGGCAGGCAAGCAGTTGGGAGCCAGCAGTTCTGGATTGTGAGAGGGATGTCCGACTTCTTGCTTAGGCCTGATCCAGGCCTAAATGAGCAGGCGGATGTTTCTCAAGGGGTCCCAGATTGGAGAGAGAGTAGGCTGGGCTGAAGAACACCCCGTCCCATGCACAAATTTTGTGCACCAGGCCTCTAGTATATAATAAAATGTATTAATAGGTGTTATTTATCCAACATCAAATATTTAGTGAGCAAATACTTAGTGTCAGCCTTTATTCTGATGTCAAACACAATATACTGTCCTCTCACTTCTTGATATTCTAATTCTGATATTCTTTGATATCATCAAACCTTCAATTTATTAACCCTATAAGCTCTTTTTGTCTTTTTATTATTCTCAATAACTTAGTCTAAATCATTAGCATCATCTCTGAATTTACTCTTTCTCTCACACTTCATATACAATAAATTATAAATTCAACATAATCAGCCATGGCCAGTGATGTTAAGTGGTTTGAGCCTGGGACAAAAAGATCAGGGGTTTGTTTCTCAGGCAAGAGCATGCACCTGGGTTGCAGATTTGATCCCCAACCTGTTCAGTACACACAAGAGGCAACTAATTGATGTGTCTCTCTCTCCTCTTGCTCTCTCCTTCTCTCCCTTCTTCTACTTTCTCTAAAAATCAATGATGGAAATATCCTCAGGTGAGGATTAACAACAAAACAAAACAAAAAAGAAAAAGAAAAAAGAAGAATAAAAACAACAAAATTATACAAAATTATACATATTCAGGATCAAAATAACTGAGAACCTGACTACTTAATAGCTGCATCACTCTAGCCTGAGACAACATCATACCCTTATCCGTTTGTTGTAATAGCTCCCAATCTATTCTGCTTCAGTATTGTCTGCCAATTGTCAACACGGCAGCCACAGGGACTACTTCAAAATGTAAATCAGAGCATGTTGTTCAAAATGCTCCAATGGCTTCCTATTTTAGTTCACATATAGCAAGAATGAGTATAACAGTCATCAAGATCATATAACATTTGGTTCCTTGCTCATCTCCTAATACTCTTCCCCATGCTCTATCCATTTTGGTCACATTGCATCCTTACTATTCTTAAAATATGACAGGCATATTCCTGCATCAAGGCCTTTGCATTTGCTGTTCCCTCTGCCTAGAACATTTTTACTCCCGGAAATTCGTAGGATTTATTCTCTCACTGTTTTTAAAGATGATATATAGATAGGTATGTAGGTAGGTAGTAGGTAGATAGTCAGGCAGATATTAAATTCATTTTTTGTGTATTTGTTTATCCATACTAGGGATGAGCTTATTTCTACATGTAGGGATGAAGGAAAAAACTTTGCCTATTTGTTCATTGCTATATTCTCAGAACCTAGAACAGAGTAGCTATTTAATGTTTACTAAATAAGTGAATGTTTAAAGGGATATAGAATTGAGGAATAAGTTAATTCAACGAAGGGTTATAGAAACCAATAGTATCAAAATAATGTCCAATAGACCGATAATGTTCTCAAAAAATAAAAATCATAATAAAGTTCAGAAAAAAATCTGGTTGCTTGTGAAACCCTAGTTCATAACAATCCCTCCCCTCAAAATTTCTTCTTATGTCTTGCCATTTATACTATCTTATATTATCATCCATTTGCCCTGCTAAGAATATAACAAGATTCTGATTACTTCAATATTTTTTTTTCTAAGTGAAAACATAGAGTGCTCATAAAATTTCAGGCCCTGGTGCATAGGCATAGTTTTTAGACCCAGTAATCTGAAGTAAGCCTAAGTAATGGGCAAATTCCTGCATTTTGTAGTTTTCACTCTGAAGAAGTACACTACCTAGTTGGCCTCCTTAGATTCTGGAAAAATCCTAAGTCATAATTGGGAATACTGTTCCCACACACTCAGAGACTTGGAAGACTTCCAGCTGTGTGTATCAGAAAGGGTGTCTACAGAAGGACCAGCCTAAATTGCAAACAGTGCCTCCATGTGGGTCATATAATCGGATAAACCAGTGGTCGACAAACTTCGGCTCTCGAGTCACATGCAGCTCTTTGGCCCCTTGAGTGTGGCCCTTCCACAAAATACCACGGCCTGGGCGAGTCTATTTTAAAAAAAGTGGCATTAGAAGAAGTTTAAGTTTAAAAAATTTGGCTCTCAAAAGAAATTTCAATCATTGTACTGTTGATATTTGGCTGTGTTGACTAATGAGTTTGCTGATCACTAAGATAGACTATATGTAGTTTAGAGATATCTCTGATGGGAAACACTCGATGAAGTTTATGGACAGTCACAATAGAAAGACCACAACATAGAGCTCTAGTGTTCTGGTGCAAGGCTGTATACAGCAGAGGGAGCTACCCACTCTGCCCTCCCAGCTTATTTTCCTCTTATAAGTTTCCTAAATAAAAGAAACCAACTAGAAGACTGGAAGCATTCTTTCCAAGTGAGATGGGATTTTTTCACAAAGGAAGTAGATATTATTTCTTGAGAACAAAAGCTACCAGAGTCCTGGTGGTTCACAGTGTCTCTCCTTGAAAATCACCCTCAGAGAGAGTTGCTTCATTCAAGTATATATACCCTTACATGGTCAGCCCATGGCCAATGACTGGTTGACACAGCAAACAAGGTCAGGGCCTAAAGGAACATGCTAGCTCCAGAGTTTTCTAAAGGATCAGCTGAAGACTCTATTGTAACTGTATCACAGTTTAATTCCTCTCTCTGTCTAATGCTCCTTCCATCACTCCCCCATAATTGATGTTTTCAAGAAAATTCCCCTATAAACAAACCTCCTGCATGGCTTGATGTCTTGACTTTGTCAATGAATTTGACCTAAGATGCATAACCTAAGATTAGATAAATAGATGGGTACACACATAGATATATGTAAAATCATTCAAGATAAGGATTGATGGGGATGAAAGGTAAATAATTTAATTTTTATGGAAGGTAAATAATTTAATTTTATTATTTTGAGTGGTATCAGTGTCATTAGGATGATTTTTATGAGATTATTTTTACACTAACCCTAGAAAAAAAATTAGAAATACCAAATCTATGAACATTTTTTCAAGTTTTTAAGAATTTTACATTATGGTATACTTACAGAATTAACTTAGATTCTAAAAAGGACTAAAATGACCTCTATGTATTCTGAATACAAAGCATTTTTTCCAACTACCCAGGTCTTTTTCTCTTCAGATGGGTTTGGTAGATTTAGTCCAGGAATATACCAACTGCCTCTCATGTAATATTTTTCATCCATTGGGCTTTTATTAAGGACTCCATCTTTTTCACAGTTAAAGTGCAAGACAATCCATATCTAGACTTTTAACATAAACCACCAAATATTATAAATGTCTAAAAAAGGCATAAAATTTGGCTCCAATACAGATTCAATTTTCTTTTCAACTCATGGGGCTTTCTACCAAAGCAGAGTGTTCAGCTGGGTTTATGATTCTCAAGTTACTCCTTTTCAGGTCATTGTCCAACACTTCAACCTTTTTATTTAGTGCCAAGTGTTCTCCAATGAATTCTATTGACTTAGATTTAGTGCTTCCTTCAGGGCATTTGTGAGAAGTTCATTCCTTCCTATTAACAGTTTAAAACACTTCAAACAAGAGTTTTGGGTTTTTTCCCTTCATTATCTTTTTTGTTTGTTGGTTTTGTTTTGTTTTTTAGTATAAGTTCAACAGGTTTAAGTGACCTAACTTTGTAAATCTTAAATTTTATGAAAAATTTCATTCACACTAAAAGTAACTTTAATGCTCCCTAGCTATGAGGATCCTTTTGACAAGGGAAAAAGACAAGGGAATAAGCTCCTATAGAAAATTAACAGAAAAATAAAGTTAAAGGTCATCTGTTTTAGAAATTTTCTTCTTTGGTTTCAGAGTTGAAACCAAATCAGTAAGACGGGGACTTATTCAATCCATGTTGGGATTTCCATTCATCAGAGGATCACTGCCTAATCCATAATAAGATAAAAGAGAACTCTATGCCTTGCTAAATAGACTGATCAAATTTGTGTCCTTATCTGACCTCTTAGAAAAGTAACACTAGAGTTGGATAGTTATTGTTGCTTAGACTGAGTCAAAAATAAAGATTTCTATGGTCAAAAAGAAAATAAGTTAGGTTAAACTTTTACAGATAGGAAAACTCAAGAATTTTAATTCATAGGAATTATTAGCCTAGAGTTCAGAAGGTATAATGATTAAAATTTTGACCAGGAAACCATAAATAAGGTGAAAGGGTAAAATTCTCAGCTCAGAGAATTGAAACTGTGGACTCCTAAAGGCTGGAGAAAACCTGAGCAAGGACTTACTATTTTAATTATTCAAAACTAGACAACCAAGTTATTTGCTGCCAAAAAGATAAAGGTCAAATATTCAATGATGATGTAGGTTTAAATCTATCTCTGATGCAATGATATCATTTAGAGGTTAATCTTTGAGTTTAGTCTCCTATAGATTAAGTACAAGTATTGAGTTGTCAATGCTATGTGTTCATAATTCATGGAGGTATTTAGACATTTAAAAATATAGATAAGTGGGAATGAAAAAATAATTAGAAATGATGTAAAGATAGGTTGCTGAGTTTCCTGAAAGAGCCAGGTGCTATTAAAAAAATAACTCATGCTATCACACAAAACCCATGTTGCTTGTAACCAAGCATATTTTATATAATCTAATACATTATTAATGCTACAGAGAATTCTCAATGGGGAAGCGGGCCGGTGGCTTTGTAACAATTTTAACATGCAAGAAATAAAAAATGCCTTTATTATTGTTTCAGAATAAACTATTTAAATAATTCATTTTAAAGAAAATTCTTCATCATAAATTCAGTAATATTTTTCTCCAATTGAGCACTGAGAATAATGAATCAATCAACAAAACAGTTTGCTTTTGCTAATCTCTGACAGAATGACATATTGGACTGTATTTAAAGCCCAGCATACCATTT
The DNA here is from genome assembly GCA_004026805.1 of Lasiurus borealis. Lineage (NCBI taxonomy): Eukaryota > Metazoa > Chordata > Mammalia > Chiroptera > Vespertilionidae > Lasiurus > Lasiurus borealis. The sequence goes on along the minus strand of PVJN01010571.1, from coordinate 39,101 downwards.
ATAAAACAGGATTTATGTGTAATTTGTTATGTTCTGACAAAACAAATGCCAGTAGAATACATAAGAAAATAATTCCTCTCATCCTTTGGGATCAGTTATCTCAAGAAAGAAACTGTTCATATTGGCATGAATGCAGCAGTTTCACTGTAATTATGTCTTTTAAATGTCACCGAATCAGAGGCATGACCAACTGCGTTGACCTACAAGTCTAGTTACAGGGTACCATCATTGCCAAACCCCTGTTTTAAAATTCCTTCAATTTTGCTAATTTAGTACATATTTGTTCTTTTTCCATTGACTAAAAAGTGGTGGTGTCCATTATTGAATGATTAAAAATATCAAATAACTTTAAAATAAAGCTATCCAATATTTGTTAGGTAGGAGGTGTAGGAGAGAAGTCTGATTTCTTGTTGCAATGTGGAGAACATAGGAGAAAAAAAGAGTAAAGGACTGGCAGAAAATCTGACCTATAGCCTGAAATAGCAGGCTCCTAATTTGTCCAAACCAAAGACAAAATGGCAAAGAATAACATTCGAACATTTAACAGACACAGCACAGCACAGCAGGCACAATCACCAACCAGGTAGAATGGATACCAATTGTAGTGGGAGCATTGTTCCCTGTGTCTCTTGAAGTGCCAGGGAACCGCCTTCAGTGGCTAAATATTATGTACCTTTGGGAGTCCCAAGAAAGGGGCCCTGATAGTCGATGGAAGTGGGGAGGTCTTAGGAGTGAGAGGAGGTCCTGGCATCAATAGCTCTTTACCAAGTAGTAGGAGGTGTTTCCCTGTTTTAGCAACTGCTATCCCCACTACTGGTTCATATTATCTGTATGTCAATCCTGATACTTTAAGTGTGATTTCACTCATAGTCAGACCAGAATTCCCAGACCAGAAAATAGCAGGTTCTAAGGAGAAGGAAGTATTGGTAACACATACTATGGAGAAGAGTATGTATGTAACAAGTCAGTAGGTTCTCATTATTGGGTCTGAACACAGGGCATCAGGGCTGAGACAGGACAGCAATGTGAATAGCAGAGCCTCACTGCAAAGCTGCAGTTTGTTAACACAGTTGCTGTCCCTGGCAGGAATCTATAGGGCAGGAGGATCCCTGACTGGAATTCATCCCAGGGAGTGAGGAATACTGAGTTGAAGAAGATTCTTGGATGCCAGGTGGTTTGCACTGAAACACTCAAATTCCAGATCACAGGACATGCTTCATGTGAAGTCCCGTTAGATAACTGGTCCAGAGTGAATTAAGTGTGTCTTGTCCAGATGGTTCAGGACTCAAAGTAGGGTTAAGGCCTCAGATGGAGAGGGCAGTGTGTCCAACTATGGCCAGTTGATGAAGCTAGGGGCTGAGGTATGGTTGAAATATTATTCTTAGCTTGTCTAAATTACCTGCAAACTTAAAAACACAAACATATGTCTGCCTCATCCCAAAAGACTTACCACATATATTATATAAGAGAAATTATTCAAAAGACTAACACAATAGAATATACACAAAAGGATTGTTCTAAGTCTTAATGAGACTATTATAAAATTTCTACCCTGATATGTGGCAAATACCTTGTAATTGTTATATAATATATACTTTGGGTGGGATATACCAAAAATTGTATACACTCTTTAACAGCTAATAGCAAATTCTAAAAATGAAACGTATTTTAATAAACACTTCTTTTATAATTATTCAAAGTGTGTATATACTTTTTTGGGGGATAACCTATATAGGCAAATAAATATATGAGATGTCTAACAAAGTGTATGTGTCTCAGAATGATCACTTTTATCATAGAGAATTATTGAATGTGTAGTTGATTGAACTAAATAATAATAATAAATGCCATTGAGAGAAAGAGGTGATAACATACTTGATGAAATATGCAATATTGACAATGTAGCAGTCCCTAATTGAGTAATTCTTAGGCTTCATGCCTTTGCATTATACTAGCTACATACATTAAACATGGCAAAACTGTCAGCATCACTAATTCTGGAGATAATGTGTGCAGTGTTGCATGTCATTTAACTGACAAACAATTGGCAGGTAGCTTTTACAATAGCAAGATGGATTCTTGTATGGGATGTGTTGATTGCTTATGTCAGTCCCTTTGAAATTTAACAGCAGTTGTAATTAGAGCTGTAAATCTCTTCTAACTATAATTAGATTACTATTTATATCCATTGTCATTTTAAAAAAAAAAACATAGCCTGAGATACTACTATGAAGTGAGAAAGGTAGGGGAGGGCAATATGGTTTCTTTAAAATAATTATTGTTAAGAATTATAAGCATGCAGCTTTGCAGCTTTGCAAATAGTGAAATAGTGAGTCTGAAGGAAAATATGTCAGAGAGATGGCTCCATGTATCTTTAGTCTCTGCCCAAAGAAACAGACCTAGTCTTTTCATGGGCTTCCCTAAGATAGACCATGAAGTCAATAGTTATCCCTAACTATATGCATGAGAATGAAATGAGACTAGGGAATGTCTGTCATAAAAAACTGAGTTCTGCATTTCACATCTCATTAAATCTCCATTCTCTATGAAAGCATCCTTTTGCTGGCTCTGTAATCCAGTGAGACTAGGGAATAACACTGTAAATGTGCCACTCATTTAGGATGCTATTATTCTGCTGAAGGCAGTGAATGGGTTCTCAACTCTTTCCTCTTCTCGATGTTCTTACAAAAATGCTAAATAAAGCCAAGGGAGAGACCAGATTGTTTTCACATTAATAGACATTTTTTACAACTCACTCGTAGATTTCATAATAACTGGTTGAAATACTCTAAATCTGAGCAAGAAGGAAAATATGTCAATCTGAAAAGTGGGATATAGTGGGTTCCCATTTCCCACAAAGGTGTTGAAAACCTAAAGTATTTTTTTATCCTCTTAAATTAATCAAGAGGATTAATAAATTTGGTCAACTAGAATTATGTGAAGTCCAGATAAAGATTTGCTCATCAAGTAATGGTAAAGCAGAGGGATGGATGCAATAAGTAGATAATAACCTCATGAGCATGGAAGGAGATGTTACTTCTAACGCCTGACATTGGGGGGCTTTGAGTAAAACATTTTACTACTTTCACATTCACTTCCATTTACCAGGTAGAGGATGAGGACATTATACAAGATTATCTTTATGGTATATTCTAGTTTTAAATCCTAATTAGAAGCTCTAAAGTCTGTGAACACTTGGTTCCAGACTTAATGTGTGGTAAAAGTCTTTGACCTTGCTATCTTAAGGAAAGTAGCTAGCTATGAAAGTGTTTCTCCATAGCTCCATTAGTGCAGAGGTCCCAAATACTGACATAAAAAAATCTTATATAATAAAAGCCTAATATGCAAATCAACCAAACAGCAGAATGACTGGTTGCTATGCGTGCACTGTCCACCAGGGGGCAGATCCTTAATGCAGGAGCTGCTCCCAGCCCCCAGGCCAATCAAGGCGGGTGCCAGCAGGGGCCCCCAATCACCCCATCAGTTACTCCACATCTTAGCCCTGATTGCCTGCCAGGCCTAGGGACTGTATCAGTGTGTGAATTTCATGCACCAGGCTTCTTGTTAAACCATAAAAATAGTAGAAGAAATTGTAGTTATTTCTAAAATTATAACCTTGGAAAATAGAAAGCCTTTCTGAGTATGGAATACAGCCCAAACTACATAAAAGTAAAGCTGCCAAATTTTACAATAAAAAACTATATCCCAAGAGTGAACTATGGAATGTTCGTCTTAGAGTTGGCTTGACTCTGTGTAGAGATGTCACACATAGATAGTTAAAATATTTAGATTTGCTAAACTTAGAATCTCAGAAACACGCATCAATACAGCCTTTAACTGTGAGATGTGTGCAGTGTAATTAATTATTAATAACAAAAAATCAAAGTTTATGAATGATATATGTATTTTAATACAAACTAGAGCAATGATAAGAGTATCTGTATATTTTTAGTGCCATGTACTTGCATTCTTATATATGTGTTTTCCTGAGTAGAAAAAATGTGAGAGAGTTTCAGCTGGGACTTTGGGATTTCACACCACAAATTGTTACTTAAGTAAATACTATTCAACTGCTGTGTCATGATGGAAAAAAGTAAGTTGAGTGCTACTGCTGTAACACATTATTCTGCAAGAATTCACTTAACATGAATCATGTTGTTCATATAGCAAGATTTTTTCAGGCCAACTCTGCTTACTAAGTCTGCTTACTTGGGTTTATTTAGTGTTCACTCAGTTCAGAAGGTATATGTATAAGTAAATACTCCATTTTGTATGGGGCAATATTCCTGGAAATGATATCACTAATCGACCCAGCTCTACATGGTGTGTAATTCCTAAAAGGATGCATTTTTGTCTAGCCAGATATCCTTCTGGCTATAGTCCATATAATGGTAGGGGAATTTTTCCAGGATGCAATTATATGAATGAAGTACTGTAATGTCAGAGATCTTCTACCAATCCTTTATTGCCTACTGATCTTTTCCTCTGCCTACTGGCCAATTTATTGAAGGTATTTCAAGTTGCCAAGAGACTTGCATTTTAATAATTATAATGTCAATCTCTATGTGGTAAGTCAAGCATTATCACTTTTATCAAGCTTTGTGGATCAAAACTATTAGCCAGACCATAAATAATTGGCAGAAGGAGAAGCCATAATAGAATAAACAAAACTCATTGCAAAATATATTTAACTCAGAAAATCCCAGAAAGAACTGATTGGCTGAGAATGTATAATAGGATTCAGCGATTGTTGGTGGGGAGTGAGAGAGGCAAGTGGTGGTTAGAAATTACTATAATGTCATGGATATATACTGAATTATTTATATACTAGAGGCCCAGTGCATGGCATTCATGCATAGGGAGAATTGTGTATGTCCCTCAGCCCAGCCTGCACCCTCTCCAATCTGGGACCCCTCAAGGGATGCCCAACACCCTCTCACAATCCAGGACTGCTAGCTTCCACCCACTCATCTGTCTGTCTGCCTGATTGCTCCTAGCTGCTAGCCTGATCATTCTTGTGACCATTCCCCTGCCAACCTGATCAATGCCTAACTAATCCCCTGCTGTCCTAATTGACTCTAACTGTCCTCCCCTGCAGGCCTGGTCACCTTCAACTGCCCTCCTCTGCAGAACTGGTCACCCCTAATTGTCCTTCCTTCCTGATCTGGTCCCCCTCACCACCCACTTCCCTCCTCTGTAAGACTGGTGCTTCCCAACTGTCCTCCCCTGCTGGTCATCTAGTGTCCACTTGGGGGTGGCCATCTTGTGTATTGAAGTGATGGTCAATTTGTATAATACTCTTTTATTAGATGGAATTATATATGTGCTACATAAAAAATTCAAGTTTTATATATATAATTTTTTAGAAACAAAGCCATTTAATTTTCTATGTGTATTATTATTTCTAGTTATTTATATTTTTATTTGTATTTATAATTATATAATAAAACTACCTTGTCTGGGATAGTACTGAAGAGGCACTTATCTTCAGTAATAACAAATAAATTTTTTATTATAAAAAAATGATTGAGTATGTTATTTTGAAATAAATTATATGTAAACAATTAATTTAAAGATAAAATAATAATACTCTACAAACAATAAACAGCAGGTGAATGGTTCCAATTATTCTCCTGTTTGGTAAAAAAAATTTTTAAGGACAACATGTCTAAAAATGTGTTCAAATATGACTTTCCATATCTATCACATTGACTGCTTTGTTTTTTTATTAAGATAATCTGAAAAGTCCATGTAGAGAGTAGAGATAGGTATATTTTTATCTAAGAACCTTTTTTTAAAATTTATTTTATTGATTTTTTACAGAGAGGAAGGGAGAGGGATAGAAAGTCAGAAACATCAATGAGAGAGAGACATCGAGCAGCCGCCTCCTGCATGCCCCACAGTGGAGATGTGCCCGCAACCAAGGTACATGCCCCTGACCAGAATCGAACCTGGGACCCTTCAGTCTGTAAGCCGACACTCTATCCACTGAGCCAAACTGGTCTCGGCTAAGAACCTTTTTAATAGCAATCATATTTAATTTTACACATTATCACTGTCTATACTTTGACTAACACTTAAATATGAGTCTCTAATGGGCATCTCAGCAGGCCACATAGCAACTAATCAAAACCAATGACCCCTCTAACCACACCTATTTTTTCTAATATACTATATCAATATACTCCAGGTTGTTGAAGCCAGGCAAGGAGTCACCTCTAGTTTTCTTGTTTTCCCACTATGGAATCTGCTTTCAAAATGTCACATGAATCTGCTCATTTTCCTCTAACTGAGCTTCTAGGCCAAATCACCATCATCTTTTTCCTGGGCTACTTACTCCAGGTACCTACTAACTAATTTCACTTTTTCTGCTGTTGCTTTCCTGAGATCCATTCTCTATAGAGCAGCCCAGTGGTCTATGAAGCATAAATCAAATTAAATCTGTCCTTTGCTTAAAATCCATAAGTAGTTTTCCTAAACAATAGAATAGAAGAGGCTGAGTGAATTAGAAGACAGGTAGGAAAAAAAAAAAAACACAAACACAGCAGCAATTGGAAAACAAAACTTAAAACCAAGAAGAGAGCCTAAGGGAGCTTTGGGACAACACAAAACGAAACAACATTTTCTTAATAGAAATACCGGAAGGAGAGGAAGAGAAGCAAGGAATAGAAAAAACTATTTGAAGAAATAAGGACATAAAACTTCCCTGATATTGGAAAGAAAAAAAACTATGCAAGTCCAAGAAGTACACAGAGTCCCAAACAATCTGAACCCCAAAAGACTGACACCAAGACACATCATAATTGAATTAGAGAACACTAACAACAAAGTAAGAATCTTAAAGGCTGCCAGAGAGAGACAGAAAGTTACCTATAAGGGATCTCATATTAGAATTTCAACAGATTTATCAACATAAACACACCAGGCCAGAAGGGAATGGAATGAAATATATTAAGTGATGCAAAACAAGGGTCTGAACCCAAGAATACTATACCCAGCAAGGCTATCATTCAAAATTGAAGGTGGAATCAGGAGCTTCACAGACAAAATAGGGCTAAGAGAGTTTATCACTACTAAGCAAACAATGCAAGAAATGCTAAAGGGACTGCTGTAAAAAGAAAAAAGAAGAGGCAAGAAGAAACACAAACACTAAGGAAAAATATGACCATAAACATGAACTGTCAATAATAACATTAAACATAAATGGGTTAAATGCAACAATCAAAAGACATAGGGTAGCTGAATGCTTAAGAAAACATGATCCATATATGATCCATATTTTTTGCTCTCTACAAGAGACCCATCTCAGAGCAAAGGACTCTCACAGACTGAGAGTGAAGGGATGTAAAAACATTTTTCAGGGAAATAGAAATGAGAATAAAGCTGGAGTGGCAAAACTTATATCTGATAAAATAGACCTCAAAGTAAAGGCCTTAACAAGAGATAAGTAAAGCCACTACATAATACTAAAAGGAGCAATTCATCAAGAAGATATAACTCTATACTAAAAAACTATTTAAAGAAATAATGACTGAAAACTTCCCACATCTGGTGAAAGAAATATACTTACAAGTCTAGGAAGCACACAGAACCCCATATAAAAAGAATCCAAAGAGGAGAACACCAAGACACATCATAACTAAAATACCAAGAGCAAAAAAAGAGAGAGAATATTAAAAGCAACAAGAGAAAAACAGTTCATTACCTACAAGGGAGCACCCATATGACTGACAGCTGATTTCTCAACAGAAATGATGCAAGCCAGTTGAGAGCAGTAAGAAATATTCAACGTGTTGAACATCAAGAACCTACAACCAAGAATATCTATCCAGGAGATCGTGCCATCTTGCAGAGGGACGTGGATGTCTGCAGTGGTCTGAAAGCTGCGGCTGAAGCACCCACTGAACAGCCAGAGACTCAGAACACTGCTCTCCAATCAGCGCAACATGCGGCGGATTCAGAGACCCACAAAGCACATGGAAAGGTTAAATTTTGCCTGGGATAAGTGCCTTGTGTGCTGTACTGGGTCGTGTTGTAGTTTGTGCCTTTGAATCAAAGTAGGAAAGGGAACTACATTACCAGACACCTGGAGAAGAAAGACCATGGGCAGAAGAAGAAACAGCCCGCATATGATAGATAGGCAGGTATCACCAGAAAAGGAAGTAAATGAAATAGAAGCAGAAATAAGCCTGCCAGAGAAAGAGTTCAGAGAAATGATCAGAAGGTGGATGAAAAGAATGGAAGACAAATTTGACAATATGAGTAACAGCCAAGAGGAAATGAAAAAGACCCAAGAGAAAATGAAAAAGAAGCAAGAAGAAATGCAAGAAGAAATAAAAAATGACATCACTGCTTTAAAGAACTCAATAGAAAGCATCAAACGTAGACCCGTAGAAGCAGAGGACCGCATCAGTGAGCTAGAAGACATGGTAGGAAAAAACACCCAAATCCAGCAGCTCATAGAAAAAGAAAGTTAAAAAGCAAGAGAAGAGCCTAAGGGAACTTTGGGATAACACAAAACAAGACAACATCTGCATAATTGGGGTTCCAGAAAGAGTGGAAACTGAGCAAGGATTAGAGAACCTGTTTGAAGAAATAATGAAAGAAAATTTCCCCAATATAGGAAAGAAAAAAACGCACACAAATCCAAGAAACTCACAGAGTCCCAAGTAAAATGAACCCCAACAAACCGACACCAAGGCATATTATAATTAAATTGGCAAACACCGAGGACAAAGTAAGAATCTTAAAAGTGGCCAGAGAGAAACAGAAAGTTACCTACAAAGGAACCCCCATAGGACTAACTACAGATTTCTCAACAGAAACTCATCAGGCCAGAAGGGAATGGAATGAAATATACAAAGTCATGCAAAGGAAGGGTCTGAATCCAAGAATACTGTACCCTGCAAGGCTACAGAAAACTGAAGGTGAAATCAGAAGCTTCACAGACAAAAAGGACTAAGGGAATATATTATTCCAGCAATGCAAGAAATGTTAAAGGGTCTGCTATAATAAAAAGAAATAGGAAGCAAAGAAGGAATCCAGGGCTAAAAAATAAAAATGGCAAATGTACAAAATGTATATGGATTAAATAATCCAATCAAGAGACATAGGGTAATTGATTGGATAAGAAAACATGATCCACATATATGCTGTCTACAAGAAACCCACCTCAGGAAAAGAGATGCGCACAGATTGAGGGTGAAGGGTTGGAAGATGGTATTTCAGGCAAATTGGAATGAAAAAAAAAGCTGGGGTTGCAATACTTATATCTGACAAATTAGATCTCAAAGTGAAGGACATAACAAGAGATAAAGAAGGCCACTTCATAATACTAAAGGGAACAATCCAAGAAGAAGAAATAACTCTGGTAAACATATATGCACCCAATATAGGAGCACCTAAATATGTACAAATACTCCTGGAGGGTATTACGGTAGAGATTGACAGCAATACAACCATGGTAGGAGACTTTAATACCCCACTGTCACCACTGGACAAATCCTCTAAACAAAAAATCAGCAAAGAAACATCAATCCTAAATGACTCACTCGACCAGATGGAATTAATTGACATCTTCAGAACATTTCATCCCAAAGCCACAGAATATACATTCTTCTTCAGTGCACATGAGTCATTTTCAAAGAGAGATCATATGTTGGGTCATAAGAAAAGTCACTTCAATTTCAAGAAGATAGAAATCATATCAAGCATTTTCTCAGATCATAGTGGCATAAAACTGGAAATCAACTATAATAAAAACAATAGAAATAAATCAAACACATGGAGACTAAACAGCATGCTATTAAATGACTGGGTAACCAAAGAGATCAAGGAGGAAATAAAAAACATCATGGCAACAAATGACAATTACAACACAACAATACAAAATTTATGGGACACAGTGAAAGCAGTCTTGAGAGGGAAGTTCATAGCCCTACAAGCCTACTGCAAAAAACAGGAAACAATGGTAATAAATTACCTAACCCTACACTCAAAGAGCTAGAACGAGAGCAACAAGAAAAGTCCAGTGTATGCCGAAGGAAGGAAATAGTGAAGATCAAAGCAGTGATAAACTACTTGGAGACCAAAGATACAATTCAGAAGATCAACAAAACCAAGAGCTGGTTCTTTGAAAGGATAAACAAGATGGATGGACCTCTATCCAGGCTCACCAAGAAGCAATGAGAGAAGACTCAAACAAAATCAGAAACAAAAGAGAAGAAATAATAACAGACCCCGCCGAAATACAAAGGATTGTTAAAAAATACTATGAACAACTTTATTCCAACAATTTGGACAACCTGCAAGAAATGGACATTTTACTAGAAAAATATAACCTTCCAAAACTCAACGAGGAGGAATCTAAAAATCTCAATAGTCCAATAACTATGGAAGAAATTGAAGCAGTCATCAAAAAGCTTCCAGCAAATAAAAGCCCGGGACCAGATGGCTACACAGGAGAGTTTTAACAAACATTCAAGGAAGAATTAAAACCTATCCTCAGACTATACAAAAACATTCAAGAAGAAGGAACACTTCCAAACACCTTCTATGAAGCCAGCATCACCCTAATACCAAAACCAGATAAAGATAACACAATGAAAGAGAATTATAGGCCAATATCTCTCATGAACATAGATGCCAAAATCCTCAACAAAATTCTAGCAAATCGGATCCAGCAGTACATCAGAAAGATCATACACCATGACCAAGCAGGATTCATCCCAGGAATGCAGGGATGGTACAATATCCGCAAATCAATAAACATGATACATCACATAAACAAATTGAGAGATAAAAATCACATAGTCATATCAATTGATGCAGAAAAAGCGTTTGACAAAATCTAACACCCTTTCTTGATAAAAACTCTCAGCAAAGTGGGAATAGAAAGATCATACCTCAACATCATAAAAGCCACATATGATAAACCTACAGCTAACATCATACTCTTGGGCAAAAACTAAAACCATTTCTCATAAGAACAGGAACAAGACAGGGATGCCCACTCCTATTCAACACAGTGTTTAAAGTACTAGCCATTGAGATCAGACAAGAAAAAGAAATAAAAGGCATCCAAATAGGAAAAGAATAAAACTGTCCTTATTTGCAGATGACACAATAGTGTACTTGGAAACCCTAAAAACTCCATCAAAAAATTATTAGATGTGATAAATGAATTCAACAATGTAGCAGGATATAAAATTACTAGCATGAAATCTATGGCATTTCTATATACCCAAAATGAACCTACAGAAAGAGAGACTAAAAAAACCAATCCCATTTACCATCACACCAAAAATATTAAGATACCTAGGAATAAATAACTAAAGAGGTGAAAGACCTATATGCAGAAAATTACATGACACTGAGAAAAGTGATAGAGGACAACATAAACAGATAGAAGAACGTATCATGTTCATGGCTTAGTAAAATCAATATCATCATAATGTCCATTCTACACAAAGCAATCTATAAATTCAATGCAATCCTCATTAAAATACCAAAGGCATGCTTCAGAGACCTAGAACAAACCTTCCAAGAATTCATCTGGAATAAATAATGACCCCAAATTGCTGTAGCAATCCTGAGAAAGAAAAACAAAGTAAGTGGGATCTCAACACTAGATTTTAAGCTGTTTTACAAAGCCACTGTTCTCAAAACTGGCTAGTCCTGGCACAAGAATACACCTAGATCAATGAAATAGGATAGAGAACTCAGAAATTTCTAACCAAACCACTATGTTCAATTAATATTTGAGAAAGGAGGCATGGACATGCAATGGAGTCAAGATAGTCTCTTCAACAAATGGTGTTGGGAAAATTGGACAGATACATTCAAAAAAATGAAACTAAACCACCAACTTGCACCTATACAAAAATAAACTCAAAATGGATAAAGGACTTAAGCATAAGATGAGAAACCATAAAAGTATTAGGGGAATGTTTTGACAGGCAACAAAATCTCTGACATATGTCAAAAGAACTTCTTCAGCGACACAACTCCTTGGGCAATGGAAACTAAAGAAAAAATAATCAAATGGGACTACTTCAGAATAAAAAGCTTTTGCACAACAAAGGAAACCATCAACAAAACAACAAGAAAGCCCACTGCATGAAAGAACATATTTGCCAATGATATCAATGATAATAGGTTTAATCTCCAAAATTTATAGGAAATTCATGCAGCTTAACAAAAAGAAGATAAACAACCCAATCAAAAAATGGGTAAGTGATTTAAATAGACACTTTTGGAAAGAAGACAGAAGAAGGCCAAGCAACATATGAAAACTTGCTCAAAGTCACTAGTCATCAGAGAGATGCAAATCAAAACAGCAATGTGGTACCATCTCACACCTGTCAGAATGGCTATCATCAACAAATCATCAAACGACAAGTGTTGGTGAGATGTAGAGAAAAAAGAAACCTCGTGCATTGCTGGTGAGAATGCAGACTGGTGCAGCCACTGTGGAGAACAGTATGGAGTTTCCTCAAAAAAATAAAAGTGGAACTCCCATTTGACTCAGTGATCCCACTTCTAGCAATATATCCCAAGAAGCTAGAAATTCCAATCAAAAAGGATATATGCACCGCTGTGTTCATAGCAGCACAATTCACCATTGCTAAGATTTGGAAACAGCCTAAGTGTCCATCAGCAGATGGAATGATTAAAAAACTGTGGTACATCTACACAATGGAATACTATGCTGTGGTAAAAATGAAGGAGCACCTACCATTTGCAACAGCATGGATGGAGATGGAAAGCATTATGCTTAGTGAAATAAGCCAGGCAGAGAAAGATAAATATCGCATGATCTCACTCATCTGTGGAATACATAATGAGTGACATAGACTAATGATCAAGATCAGATCCAGAGAATGAGAAACGTTGATCAAAACAACAAACCTCAGGGAAGGTGCGAATTGGTGGGAATAAGGGGGAGAGATCAATAGAGGGAATGTCATAGATGCATATGAGCATAATCACTGAACACAATGAAAGTGAGCATGAGAGCAAGTGGGGCATGAGAGTGAGCAGGGGGTAATCAAAGAATAAGGACACATGTAAAATATTTTAAAAAAACTATTATAATAAAACATTAAATCTAATCCATACAGTGGTTACCATAACCTTATGAGAAATCATTTCATGTGACAAAGATTTTTAAATGAAGCTCTGTAGTATGAAAATCATTTTGGAAGGAAATAAAGAAAAGTTTCCTTCAAATGTCAGGATTGTAATTGAAACTCAATATATTTGGCCTCGTGAACTAAGATAAGTAATCTGTGTTTTTGCCTCCCTGAAAAGTTTATATAAAGTTACAAAAATAAATTGACAGCCAGTTTGAAATTGAATTGTCATGGCCTAGAGCAAAGAATATCGTTACATGATATTATTCTACAATGTCATTTAATTTTTGATATTTCACAACAGCATATTGTACAATTATCTCAAACAAAATTCCAAACTAATTCTTTGAATGTTTAGCAGCAATTTAAAAAAGGACATGAAAGGATTTAATCCCTTTCAGAAGAAATTAAGGCACTGGGAAGGCACTTGAACATTCTATAACTGGCCCCTCTTACCTCTTTTGCCAAGAGGGAACCTCTTCTCACAAGCAGTTTCCCTCAGCTGTAGCCAGAGCTTTCTATTCTCGCTGAGGTTGAAACCTGGAGGTGGCTGGTGTAATGAATCTGTTTCTCGCCAAATGGTGTGAGCTGGGTCCTCCCTGGAGAAGAAACCTGAATTCCCGGAGATATGTGATCAGTGCCAGCCACCCTACCCCACCCCCCCCCCCCAGCAAGAGGCGAGGGGATCCCCAAGGCAGGTGCTGGGGTGGAGGCCACGTGGGGCATAGACTACCAAGAAGACAGAACTGAACCTCACAACATTCTGCTTGGCTCTGGAGGATGATCCTTAGCCAGAGTCGGGTTAAGATTCCTCAGGGAAAGAGCAACCTAAGACAGGCACAGTTGCAGAGGGGCCATCAGGAGAGAACTTGGGGGTCAACAGAGGTGGGGCACAAACCCTCATCCCCCTCCCCAACCTTGCAGGGGTCTGAACCCTCACTCCTTCTGAGGGAGGTCTCCTGCCCCCCATGGCTACTTCGCTTCTCATGCTCAGCACATATCGGGACCCAGGTAACAGAGACGTGGCCCAGCTCAGATCAGGACCCAAGTAACAGACAGAAACTTGCCACCAGCAGCTGACCTATATCTAAATTCAGCCTAGCACTAGGAATGCTCAGTGCCTACTCAAGAATGGAAATAAACCTTTCCACTAATATTTACATGGTAATCTAAAATTGTTGGTAGAGTATTAAATGTGACAGTAAGAGAGTAATCAAGCTTTCAGATGATTTTGAATTGGCAAATTGAAGTAAGTGAATATCCAAGAAAATTTAAAAGTACTGGACAAAAAGCTGTTTCTAAAGTATTAACTAAAATTTTTATTGGTAGTTCATCTCATGTTAAAATTGCTTAAATGCAATGAACATAAAACAGACATATTTATGCGCAAAAAATTAAAATGTAAAGTTATCAATATTGCATTAAAAATTCTACAAAAGTCTCCATTAATAAAAAAGGGGGGTTTAAGATAATACCATGTAAAGAAAAATATTCTGTAAGTAAATTACATCTAGAAAATTTTTACTTTAGAAAATTAATTTTTATTTTTAATACTAACAGCAAGACACCCATGAAAAACACACATGGTGTCAAAATGAGCCAAAGGAAAGTCAGGTGGGTAAATATGAAAAGTATCCCAAGTCAATTTTATAGAAAATATTGAGAGATAAAAATCACATAGTCATATCAATTGATGCAGAAAAAGCATTTGACAAAATCCAACACCCTTTCTTGATAAAAACTCTCAACAAGGTGGGAATAGAAGGATCATACCTCAACATAATAGAAGCCATATATGATAAACCCACAGCTAACATCATACTCAATGGGGAAAAACTAAAACCATATCCCCTAAGAACAGGAACAAGACAGAGATGCCCACTCTCACCATTCCTGTTTGACATAGTACTGGAAGTATTAGACATTGCAATTAGACAAGAAGAAGAAATAAAAGGCCTCCAAATTGGAAAAGAAGAAGTAAAGCTGTCCTCATTTGCAGATGACATGATACTGTACATAAAAAAACCCAAAGGACTCCATCTCAAAACTAATTGATTTAATAAATGAATTCAGCAATATAGCAGAATACAAAATTAATGCCAAGAAATCTATGGCATTTTTATACACTAATAGTGAAATTATAGAAAGAGAAACTAAAAAAGCAATCCCATTTATCATCGCACCAAAAATATTAAGATACCTAGGAATAAACTTAACTAAGGAGGTAAAAGACCTATAGGCAGAAAACTACAGGACATTGAAAAAAGAGATAGAGGAAGATATAAACAGATGGAAGAGCATACCATGATGTTGGGAGAATCAACATCATTAAAATGTCCATACTACCCAAAGCAATCTATAGATTCAATGCACTATCCATTAAAATACCAACAACGTATTTCATAGACCTAGAAAGAATTCTCCAAAGATTCATCTAAAAAAAAAAAGACCCCAAATAGCCACAGCAATCCTGAGAAAGAAGAATAAAGTAGGTGGGATCTCAATACCAGATTTTAAGTTATATTACAAAGCAATTGTCCTCAAAAGAGCCTGGTACTGGCTCAAGAACAGACATATAGACCATTGGAATAGAATAGAGAATCCAGATATTCATCCAAGCCACTATGCTCAATTAATATTTGACAAAGGAATCATGAATATACAATGGAGTCAAGACAGCCTCTTCTATAATTGGTGTTGGGAAAATTGGTCAGATACATGCAAAAAAATGAAACTAGACCATCAACTTACACCACAAACAAAAATAAATTCCAAATGGATACAGGACTTAAACATAAGATGGGAAACCATAAAAATACTAGAGGGATCTATAGGAAGCACAATCTCAGATATATGCTGGAAGAACTTCTTCACTCTTACTGCTCCAAGGACAATGGAAGCTAAAGAGAAAATAAACAAATGGGACTACATCAAAATAAAATCTTTTGCACAGCAAAAGAAACCATCAACAAAACAACAATAAAGCCCCCTCTATGGGAGAACATATTTGCAAATGTTATCACTGATAAAGGTTTAATCTCCAACATCTACAGCCAATTTATACAACTTAATAAAAGAAAGATAAAGGATCCAATAAAAAATGGGCAACAGACTTAAATAAAACCTTTTTGAAAAAAGACAGAAGGAAGACCAAGAGAAACATGAACACATGTTCAAAGTCACTAATTATCTGAGAGATGCAAATCAAAATGACAATGTGATACCATCTCACACCTGTCAGAATGGCAATCATCAACAAATTAACAAACAACAAGGGCGAGGATGTGAAAAAAAGAACCCTCATGCACTGCTGGTGGAAATGCAGACTGGTGCAGCTACTGTGGAGAACAGTATGGAGTTTCCTCAAAAAACTAAAAATGGAACTCAAATTTAACCCAGCAATTCCACTCTTAGGAGTATATCCTAAGAAACTAGAAACACCAATCAGAAAGGATTTATGCACCACTATGTTCAACACAATTTACAATAGCTACAATTTACAATAGCTACAATTTGGAGACAGCCTAGATGCCCATCAGCAGATGAGTGGATCATAAAACTATGGTACATCTACACAACGGAATTCTATGTTGCCATTAAAAAGAAGGAATTCTTACCATTTGCAACAACCTGGATGGAACTGGAGAGCCTTATGCTTAGTGAAATAAGCCAGTCAATGAAGGAGAAACACCACATGATATCACTCATTTGTGGATAATAAAGAACATTATAAACTGATGAACAAAAGGATAGATACAGAGGCAGTAAAGCATCAGACAGACTGTCAAATTACAGTAGGAAGATTAAGGAGAGGTGGGGTAGATAAGAGATCAACCAAAGGACTTGTATGAATGCATATAAGCATAACCAGTGAAAGACACTGTGTGGGTTAGATTATGCCTGGGATGGGGGGGGGGTATGTATACATCTAACACATTAATAAAAATAAAGATAAATTAAAAATAATAAAAGAGATTCCTTTATTATCTTTTGGTCAAGAATATGTTTATATACTTTCAGAAAACAACTCCAAAACCAACTGGACTACTGCAACAGGGAGGAACTGACAGGTCTGCTCCAACCACAAAGATAAGAGGAGAAACAGTCCAGAGATGGAAGACATTGAGGATGCTTTACCATGCTAGCAGTCAGCAGCTGTGCGTTGCTACAGGTTGCCTAGGATCAAATCAGAGAGGGTCGGACCGGCATTGCCACCATTTGTCCACTATCCAGATACCATTGCTGATGTGTACACACAAGGATTGTTTGACATTGAAACTGGGACTCATAACTATTGGACATTGAAATTGTGACTCAAATATTTTTTGTTCTTGTAAATTTATTTCTAGCCTACAGAGGGAAGATATTTTTAAAGAAAAGAATCAGGGTGGGGGTGGGCAGGGGGAATTGGGGAAAACAGATACAGAGTCAAAGAAGCAATGAACAGACTGTCATGCTACAGTGGGAAGGCAGGGGAGGTTGGTAGGAAGGCAGTGGAGATTGAGGGGGGCTCTAAGAGATCAACTGAAGGACTTGTATGCATGTATTAAAGATAGCTAATGGATATAGGACACTGGAGGGGGGGTACAGGGAGGGCATGTACTGGGGGGGTGGGGAAGGCAATGGGGAGATCAATAGGGGGGAAAAAAGGAGACATATGTACTACTATTTGTAATACTTGAAAAAAATACATATATAGTGAAAAAGAAAAAAAAAACTTAGAGGAAAATTACTTATGAACTAAAGAACTCCATAAATACATTTGTTCTCCTATCAAGTATTTTTTATTATATTTTTAAAATATATTTTTATTGATTTCAAAGAGGGAGATAGAGATGGAAACATCAATGATGAGAGAGAATCACTGATAGGCGGTCTCTTGCATAACCCCTACTTGGGATCAAGCCTGAAACCCAGGAATGCAATAAATCAATATCTTCTCAGAATCCTGTATCTAATCATACCAGAGTCCCCTGGGCTTGGGACTTGGGAAATCAAAGCCATAACATTCTGGCAATCAGACCAGAGCCTCATCTAGAGACTGCAAATTAAATAAATGCTTAAAACTTGACTTTGAGCCCTGAGACCAGAAATTTTAACTGCCAAATGAAGTGGAAAGAGCAGTAAGTAATTGAATCTGAAGACTTCTCTGAAAATTTTAGAGGCAGGACTTAAGCTAATGAATGTGACAATGATGTTCCCTATAGAGACAAATAAAACTAGCTCATCATTCAAGTTTACAAAGTTCCTCCTCAATGTTGTTCTTGAAAAGTTTATACATATACATACACATACAAATATGGAAACATACACTAAAGATTAAAACTATCACTAGAAACTTGGAATTCTCTCCAGATTCTTATACCAGTGTCTGACTTCCAGAATAACCTTTCTCCCTGCTGATTTCTTCTGGGACATACTAATTTCATCCAGGCATCTGAGAGCTAAGCAAAGCGTGTATAAGGCTTTGAAGGATAGCAAATCCCTTTCATAATACATATGCCTTTCTTTTTCAAAATATAACAATTTTTTTTATTATCTAAGGCAATAAATTATTTTCCTTTAGTTATACACTTTCAACTAATTTTCAACTTCTTTCAGACATCATAAAACATGGACATTAACTGAGTTTTGTTTTATGTTAGCAATTTTTTTTAAAATCTGAAGTTCTACTGTACTGTAGGGACCTATAATTAGAAATGTCACCATATGTTAGCACCAAAGAAACTTATGAACTTATCTGTTCAGTTAAAATGTCAGCTATGAAGATGCCATGCAAAGAATCACATTCATTTATATGTTTCTAACACTCATGCAAATGGGAGAAATAAAATTCTTAAGTAAGTCTATAATTCCTTATTACCAATTTATTATGACAATGAGGAACATAAAGAAACTTACTTATCCAATTACTGATGCCTAATTCTGAAGCTATGCTAGATCTAGGTTCTTTTGAAAGTTCTCAAAATAGTATATTTAAAAAAAAATCCTCACCTAAATATATTTTTCCATTGATTTTTAGAGAGTTTAAGGGAGAGGAGAGACAAAAAGAGAAAAACATCAATGTGAGAGAGACATATCTCACATTGATTAGTTGCCTCCTACATGTGCCTTGACTAGGGCGGGGGATCAACCCTACATCAAAGGTAAATGTCTTTGACCAAAATCAAACCTGGGATTCTTCAGTCCATGGGCTGAGCCAAACCAGCTAGGACTGTAATACTTTCTTTAATTTTTTTTGATCCTGGATTTCAATTTATTTATGGCCTCTAGATTATATTAAGATCCTTTAAACCAAGTGGAAATTAGCAGTCTGTCACTTCAGAAAATCTTTCTTATCAACTCAAACACTGGCTAGATTTAAAGTATTAATCAAAGCTATTGGTTAAAAAGATAAACTCTTATTATTGAACAACTTTTTTAATTAAAATGTCTGTTGGTCACAGAATGTTTAAGTAGACTATTATTGCTTTCTTTATCCTGATGATAAATTAGTTAGAGCTCTCATTAAAATGTGGTTACTGAAACTATAAAATTTGAGAGTTGTACTAGAGTATAAACTAGAGGCATATAATTCTATTTTACTCTTCAATGAAGAGTTAAAATTATACTTTGGTTAGTGGTAATCCAATAAATATAAGTGATGTTATAGTTGTGTGTGATGCTAGAATCATGAGTGAGTCCCTCTGCTATGACCAAAAATCAACTAAGAGGCACAGCCCTAATAGTGACCACACAAACTACTTGCTCTTTCTAAAGGCTCATGAAAGTGAGGATGTTAAAATATATGAATTATTAATAAATATTCATATTCATAGTTTATTTGGACTAATCATATTGTGTAATTACTATTTTAACTTTCATGTTCAAGTAAACCTTAAGAAATATTTCTTTGTCTACTTATATGCAAATCATGAATTAGCTAAAGTAATTAATTTTTAACATACAAATGTTACTATATAAAACTCTAAAACATTTGTAGAGAATGTGCAAATTTGTAACATAATAAGATATTGGATAATCATATCTATTGATAAGGCATATTTATATTAACCCAATTCCAATCTATAAATATACATAAACCCAATTCCAATCTATAAATATACATATAAGGCTAATATACAAAGTATCCCCTCGGGAGTTCCATGGGGAGACTGGGAGTTCGATTGCTCACTATGACATGCACTGACTACCAGAGGGCAGCATAGAACATGTCAGGCAACAAGCAGCAGCAGTGGGGCAGTGAGGGAGTGAGGGAAGGAAGAGGAGGCAAGAAACCTGGTCAACCCTGATCACTGGCCAGGCCTAGGGGCTCTACCCATGCACAAATTTCAAGCACCGGGCCTCTAGTTTTATAATATTTAATGAAGAATAGTTATGAGCAAGGAGATAAGTAGTTAAGAGGACTGAGGTGTCTTCATAATAAACTATAAGTCTTTGAATGTCTTGGCTCTCTTACCTTGGAAAAGGCCAGGGTAAATCAGTTAGATGCTGTGTTGAACAAGTATAAATCAGAAGAAGAATAGATTTGCCTTCACCCTAAATATCATGAATACTGTCCTGCATTTTGATAACAAAATAAGAGGCAGACTTAAGTTTGTGGTAAATATTATATCTATATCAGTTCAAAAAACATACATCTTATAGGATTATACTTTTTAAATCAAGGATATTTGAGAGATCTAAGTGACTTTATACAGATAAAGCACTTAGAAAATGTCTTGGGTTGGCACATAGTAAGATCTCAATAAATGTTAGCTGTTTTTATTATAATAACAGGCAGGGACTACAAAATCATTTTAGCTATAGAAATTCAGATTTGCGATAAAGGCCAAAATGGAACCATGGAACTAAAAATAAGAACCTCAGAAAAATGTCCACAAATATTGTTGGAACATTTTTAATACACATTACTCCACCAGGAGCCTAACTTAATAAAGAAGGGGACAATAGTATGGCTCTTAACTCTCTCAAAGTCTATTATAAGACATCACTTTCATATCAGACATGACAGTTCACCAGTGTATAAAAGCTTATCCCCAAGGGACAGCAGTCTGATAGTGTAGTGAAAAAGAACACATGCCCTGTTGACCTTCTGCTATAAAACAATTCAGCATTGGTCAGAGAGAAGAAATAGAATAGAATTTTTATGCAGACTTTATAAAGTAAACTATCTTGAACCAAAGGAAATTTCTCCATTTCAAGAATCACAGCATAATAACAGCACTTTAAGAATTTTCATTAACATCCATAGCTTATATCCTCTTTTTAAAGCAGTTACTGGTATACTATTTATGAAACTTTGATGACATCAAATAATGCCCTCCAATAGAGCTGGTTGACCTTGATGTAAAAAGCTAAAACCAAAATGCTAGGGAGAAAGTCCCAGAGCTCAATTCAGCAATACAATTTCTTTGACTTCAAGTTCAGAGAAGGTGGCCAAAAGACACAGTTATGTTACCACCTTTTAAATAAGAGATCCCTATTTGACTCTGGACCTAAGTTAGTACTCTTGAGATGGTTCAAAAGAAACTTTTCTATCATTTTTAACCTATCAGATTACATTCTAAACCTTAAAAGCAAAACAGTAATCCAAACCTTCTAGTCCTCCTCACCTAGGCAAAAAGAGAGAGTGCATGGCAAGGTAGAAAACTGTAGAAAGCATAAAGTAATATTTTTAATACCTAATATCTGCAGAAACCATGACAGGTACATACAAATGTTACTATGTGAAACTCTCTAAAACAATTTCTTAAAGGTAGAATTATACTTGTCTTAGCAATTAGCAAACTGAGCCTCAATGTGATTAGGTAACAAGGATAATTTCACAGAGCAAGTTTGTGGCATAAGTACTGAGTTGAAAACAAAAAAACAAAAAAAACACACACAAACAAAACTGTATACTTCTAGGTGTTCTACCAAACAGCTGTATCATTGAAATCCAAATTATCCTCTGGGCCTCTACTCTCACCTTTAAAATGAGGAAGTTTGGCAAACAGATTCTTGGGTATCCCCATGATCAAGTCCTTGTGTGACATGTTTTTTTGGAGCATGGACAAGATTTGAGAATGACTTTTAACCAAGAGCATACAGCAAAGGTGACAAGAGATACATGATTACATTTCATGAGAATATAACTCTATCTTTGAGGAGACTTTCTTGAGAGTGTAGGGCAAGCATGTCAAACTTGAGGCCTGTTGGATACATACAGCCCACAACAAATATTTTTGCGGCCCAGCCAATATAATGGTATATCTGACCCAGCAATCCCACTCTTAAAAATTTATCCTAAGAAATTACAAACACCAATCAGAAAGGATTTATGCACCCCTATGTTCATAGCAGCACAATTTACAATAGCTACAATTTGGAAACAGCCCAGGTGCCCGTCAGCAGATGAGTGGATCAGAAAACTGTGGTACACCTACACGATGAAATTCTATGCTGCCATTATAAAGAAGGAATTCTTACCATTTGCAGCAACCTGGATGGAACTGGAGAGCCTTATGCTTAGTGAAATAAGCCAGTCAATGAAGGAGAAGCACCACATGATCTCACTCATTTTTGGATAATAAAGAACATTGTAAACTGATGAACAAAAGGATAGATACAGAGGCAGTAAAGCATCAAACAGACTGTGAAATTACAGCAGGAAGATTAAGGAGAGGTGGGGTAGATAAGAGATCAATCAAAGGACTTGTATCCATGCCTATAAGCATAACCAATGAACATAGACACTGGGGGATTGGGGTATGCCTGGGAGGGAGGGGGGCAATGGGGAGATATGTATACATGTAACACAATAAAAAAAAAGAAACATTTTAATAAAAATTTTGTAACTTAATTTTTAGAATATCCTGTTATACATAATTATTAATAATGAACTACAACATTTGCTAATGACTAATTACTATAACCATGTTGCATTCATTTCCCTTATGCACCTCATGCTCAGGCGCACCATTTCTCTCCACTAATACTGG
Organism: Lasiurus borealis; assembly: GCA_004026805.1. Lineage (NCBI taxonomy): Eukaryota > Metazoa > Chordata > Mammalia > Chiroptera > Vespertilionidae > Lasiurus > Lasiurus borealis. Next base: position 15,985 of record PVJN01010571.1, on the reverse strand, counting down.
CAACGAATATTTTAGCAGCCGATCACCATATCCTTAGTCTTGAATTGACTTGCTTGGTGTGCACAACAGGTAATATTTTGCTTTCAGAGAACAAGATAAATAGGTTTATTAGCATTACGCTTATTACTTTGTGCAGTTATTCAGTGTTTGGTAAGTTAATGTTCAAGACAATTTATATTCAAATGTTCTGTTATTTTATGCTAACAATTAATAATTTATTTTAGTCCTTTGTATTCAGCATGTCTCTATTGAAATAAACCTTCGTTTCTATTAAAACTGAAGCTTTTTTTTTGTGTGTGTGTCCCACATAAACTTAAATATTGTTTATTTGGCCTGTGTTAGCCTTTGAGTTTGACATACTTGGTGTAGAGGGAGCAAACTGAGATGTGAACTGCACATAGAAAAGACTCTAGAAGAAAATAGCTGAGAGTAGCTTCTGGCCAACAGCTGGCAAAAACAGTGAGAACCTTGGTAGCCTGCAAGAAACAGAATGCTCCCCACAACCATATGAGCTAGGTTTGGATTTGTTCCCAGACAGCTCCAGATGTGAATCCGGCCTGGCTGCCCCTTGGTTATAGCTTTGCTGAAGACTTCATCAAGCCATGTCCACATGCAGTCTGAAAATCCTAATACTGCCGGCTTTAAAAATAAGGACATGGCCAAGACCGGTTTAGCTCAGTGGATAGAGTGTCGGCCTGCGGATTGAGGGGTCCTGGGTTCGATTCCGGTCAGGAACATGTACCTTGGTTGCGGGCACATCCCAAATCGGGGGTGTGTAGGAGGCAGCTGATCGATGTTTCTCTTTCATCAATGTTTCTAACTCTCTATCCCTCTCCCTTCGTCTCTGTAACAAATCAATAAAATATATGAAAAAAAATAAGGACATGTATTATCTCCCATAACAAAATGTGCAGATACTGGGCAAATTTCAGGTTGGTGGGTTAAGCAGCTCAATAGCAAAGACTCTGAATCTATCCCAACTCTCTGCCCTCAGTTCAAATTCCCTAGTGCAGTGGTTGGTAAACTCATTAGTCAACAGAGGCAAATATCAACAGCACAACGATTGAAATTTCTTTTGAGAGCCTAAACTGACTTTTGTGCATGGACCACAAAGTTTCAATCACACTGTACGTGTGCACCCACACATGGTATTTTGTGGAAGAGCCATACTCAAGGGGCTAAAGAGCCACATGTGGCTTGCAAGCTGCAATTTTCTGACTACTGCCCTAGTGTGTACAAAAGTTGCAGCAATTCCAGCCTTCACATCCAGATATAAGAATACTGAGGACCAAAGAAAGGGCCACCTCTTCTTCCTTACATCTTTTTTTAAGAGTAAGCCTTTCCTGCCCAACCAGTGTGGTGCAGTGGTTGAACATCAACCTATGAACCAGGAGGTCATGGTTCGGTTTCCTATCAGGGCACATGCCAGGGGTGGAGGCTCCGTCTTCAGTGTGGGGGTGCAGGAGGCAGCTGATCAAAGATTCTTTCTCATCATTGATGTTTCTAACTCTACCTCTCCCATCCTCTCTGAAATCAATAAAAAATTTATATGTTTAAAAAAAGAGTAAACCTTTACCAAAACTATTCCCAGAAGAAACCTTTTACATCATTTCAATAAGAACTGTGTTACATGCCCTCCTTCAAACCAATTACTTGCCAAGGGAATTGGGCCAGACAGCATGGCTTGTTTATACTAATCAGGGGTTAGTTACCCCTAGCGTTGGGTAGAAAGGCACATATTTCAGAGTCATAGTGGAGGCCTGGACACCCAACATCACTAGGGCTTGCTAGTCAGAAGGAAGAAATAAAAAGTGATTTAGAGTGGGCCATAGTAGGGCATAGCACAATAACAAAGTCCCCTTTGGCATTAACTTTTTTATGATCCCATGAATAATCCAGGTGGAAAACTATTTGTTCAACTTGTGTTTTTCATACCTGTCTAGTAGACATGATAGTCTGCACTCAGTATATACACTGTGAATGAGACAAAACAATCACTTTCTTCAGAGTATACAGTTTAGTGGGGAAGTTATGACAAGAAATTTTAGCGCCAGCAGGGGGTAAGTACAAACTACTGTGAGAGAACGTATCCCTCTGGGACGATTCCTAATGGAAGTCCAAGTGCCTGTCTTGAGGCTTGTTATTGATGATTTGGTGGTACTGGGTAGAAGAGTGTGCCATGTATACTCAGGCCTTTTATATCTTCCAGGAAATGAGATGTAAATATAGGCTACCAAGAATGTCTTCATATATCTGACACCCTAAAACTGCTCTGTCCAATACATAAGCCTATAGAATATATGGCTATTTAAATTTAACCACAAATTATTTAAAATCAAACAAAAGCAAAATTGTAGTTTTTCAGTTGATCTGCCCATATTTCAAGTTCTCAGTAGGCATATGTGGCTAGTGGTTACCATATTGCAGTGCAGATATAGAATAGTTCCATCACCATAGGAAATCACATCAAACAACGCTGTCCAAGAGCTTCGAGAAAGTCTCAACAACTTCAAAACTTACAAGCATAGTATTTTCACTTAGTTTCTCACATTTCTACTCTAGCAGTTACTACATTATGATATAATTGCCAATATTTTTCAGTTTTCCCCAATGATTTCTCAAACTCAGATATAGTTTCCATTATGGGTTTTTGTCCTTATATATGAGACCTGTAGTCTCTCCATCAAGGCTCTTCTTCCACATAAAACAAAGCTGGCAGAATGCAATAGGTTTCCATTGGCATTCAAAGGACAAATGGGAAGAGTTGAAGTGACAATGTGACAGAACAACCCAAGGATACTAATAGGGAAGGGACAACCCTGAGTTCTTGGGCAGATTTCTCTTATTGTTACACTTTTGGCAACTTCACAGGTTAGTCATACGTAAGAGCAGTTGGAGGCTTAATGGTGGCTCCCCCAGTTGGTGAAAGAAAGTCATCTTTGGGCTTCTCTGCTCCTCACTTCAAATGTGGAAGGAAAAACCTGACTTACACATATTCCAACAATGTTAAGAAAGTCATAGCTAATAGGGAGAGAAAGGGTGTAATTGTTGCCTCTTACCTAAATCAGGTCTTAAGACATGGAGTAGAGTAAAATACAATTAGTTCCATACCACTTAAGCCCATAGCTTGAGGACTCAAGTGGTAAGGAACTAACGTCTTGCTTGATAATATCTCCATTCACTTTAATTAATGTTTTCTAGATACAATGAGTGTGGTTACTTCTTTTAGCATTCGGGACATTGTAAAGAGATATTATCATGTTCTCTCATCATTCCTTTTTGTGACCCAGAAGAAAGCATATTAGAATTTTAAAATCCTATACATTTGTTTTCAAAGTGCCTGAGCACAAAATAATGCTGCCAGTTCAAATCCAAATACAAGTAAGGAAGATTAAAAAGTGACAACTCTTGCCCTAGCTGGTTTTGCTCAGTGGATAGAGCACTGGCCTGCAAACTGAAAGGTACTGGGTTCGATTCCAGTCAAGAGCACATGCCTAGGTGGCGGGCTCAATCCCCAGTGGGGAAACATGCAGGAGACAGCCAATCGATGATTCTTCCTCATCATTGATGTTTCTATTTCTCCCTCACCCTTCTTCTCTAAAATCAAGAAAAACTATATTTAAAAATAAATAAATGAAAATAATAAATAAAAAGTGACAACACTTTTTGGTCAGAGAAGGCAGCATCTTAACCATGAAAGGCAACTATTAAATAAGTTATAAAAATATATGCAGCAAATGGGCAAAAGGACAAGGAAGCTGTGCTATAGAAAGTGGGATGTCAGACAAAGTGAACAAGCCTCATGGAAGTTTCTAACAGATATCCAGCTGCTAGGCTTCTGGCCTGGAAGAGTCAAAGAAACAATGAAAATCTCTCAAAGAAGGAGAGAAAAAAAAAGAAAACAATGAATTAGCAGATTATAGAAAGGCAGAGAGAGTAAAAGGACCTATTACCCACTCTACTTGCCACAATATCAGGGGTTTACATTAATATCTAATGCAGAGATATAAAAAAAATTGTAATAGAAAATGAATCACTTGTTTCTTTCATTAATTTTACTAGGGGCCGAGTGCACAAATTCATGTACCTTAAAAGGAACTGTGGGCCATGAGGCTGTAGTAGGCACAGGAGTGGGTCTTGGCCCATCCTCCTCACCCCCGCCCTACCCCTCCTGCGGTGGCCCCCAGTCCCCTGTCTGCCAGCAGCCCTGCTCCTGCCACCACTGGACTTACGCACTGATGGCGCCAGTCCTGCTCACATCCACTGCTGGCACGGACCAATTGGGGCTGGTGCCAGTAGCAGATGAGAGCAGGACCAGTACTGTAAGTGGGTGGGAGCGAGGTTGGCACTATCAGTGGATGTGAGCAGTGGCTGCTGCCCTATTGCCCCTCAGGAGCAGCGGGAGATGGAAAAGCCCTCAGGGGTGATCAGGGCCAGTATTGCTGTTCACACCCACTGATGGCGCCAAGTGATAGGGACCAGCACGAGGCACCAGGAGTGGGTGGGAACAGTGGCTTCAGCACTAGCTGCGAGTGAAAGTGGGGATGAGACCAGTGTGGCAGCAGGTGCAAGCACCTGGCAGGACTGTGGTGCACAGGAGCAAAACATTTTTAGTAACCCCCAGAGGCTCACCCCGATGACAGTGACCCGTGCTCTGCCTTGGTCTGGCACATCTGTTCACCTGCTACACCATCCTGTCATGGCCAATGTCTGCCATGTTCCACACCCCCCCCCCTGGTGGTTAGTGCATGTCATAGCGACCAGTTGTTTGGCTGTTCAATTTTTCTACCATTCAGTCTATTTGCATATTAGCTTTTTATTAAATAGCATTACACTTGTTAGTGACCAGAATTAAAACCAGGTGGAGAAAACCACCAATACATTGTGGCTCATCTTGGCATATTTTACACTCAGTCACTCATGTGGCCCATATAATCTGGAAAATAACTCAGGCTGCAGGATGCTGGAAAGGTGATCTAGCAGGTCATGAATTCCCTTGTTTGTAAAAAGCTCTGCCCCACGCAGCTTTACACCTCTCTTTTCATTTTCTTCTCTTTCAGTGAACTTGGCTAACCCCTGTCCTATCATGAAAAACATATCTTTACTAGAATTATAAAAAGTTTAGCAATAAATTGAAATAACAACAATGACAGCAATAGATGCTGCCAGGGCACATATTCAAAAACTATAATCATCTGAAGCTAAGAGGAGCCAAAGGGTGTGTTTATTTTGGCTCACATTCCAGAGGCAGGCTACCTGGAGTCGCCAGCTACATTTCTGTCAACAGAAAGAAACAATTATATCAAAACCCGTGTTGATCAGGAAGTGTGACTGCAGTGAGGGATGCCGAGGAAGTGATGTTTTTATAATGCATTCTGAAAACGTGTCCTGAGCCCATCAGTGACAATAGGAAAATCCCCAATCCATCTAAGCGCTCACCTGCAAACCCTAGAAAGGGCAGAAGTCCCCTAAGTCTGCCTGTAGCACTTGTCTTTTTATGCACACGTTGATATCATCAAAGCTCTTTCAGCGCTTGAGAATGATCAGCACTCTTTTCTTGTCACTTTAGTTTTTTTCTTATGTTTCAAGTCATTTATTGCTGACTTATGTTTGCCCTTTTTAATTCTTGCATTGGATGGGCCCTGGATTTAAACTTCGTATGTAATGGTCCATATGTGTTCATATACTAATAAAGCTAATATGCAAATACAATGAAAAGAAGCAGGTTTCCCTGAAATCTGCCTACCTTCCTTCTGTTTCTGGGATATCCCCTGACAACAGAGCTTCAGACCTCATTCCACCTGCCTCCTTCACTGCTTCCCACACCACACTGTTTAGGTGAAGCCCACAGGCAAGACTAAAATAATGGGTTGTCCTTGGTCTCAGGATCACCCTGACATAAAGTGTCACATACATACAGGGTCAACCTGACATAAGCTGAGCAGAGTCATTTAACAACTTATACCAGCATGTCAAGAGCTTTAAATGCGCTCTCAATTTTCATCCTTCAACAATTCTATGCTGTCAATATTTTCTCTCTTCTACAGACGTGGAGACTGAGGCTCACAGGTTCTACCTAACTTGCACAAGCTGACACAGTGAATATTTGACAGAGGCAGGAACTTGGTCTTTGGAACACATTCTGGCAGTATGGCACTCATGTTCTTTAAAGCAGAGCTTCTCACACTTTACTGTGCATAAGAATCATTGAAGGATTTTTTATTTATTTTTATTTTTTTTAATGCAGACCCTTTCAGTAAATTTGGGGTGGGGTCCAAGAATTTTCATTTGTTACATTCTCCAAGGGGTGGCTGGGTGTTACTGGCCACACACTTTGAGTACCAAAGCTTTAAAGAAACTTTCCAATTACACCTAAGGCTGTGTAACCTGTGGGTGAAAAATGTCCACTAATTATTTGGAAAACTTTTGTACAAGGCTATGATGGAGGGACTACTTTAACCGCCCTGGGAAAATTCTTCTCTCCCAACAGTCCCATTGCAGGGGGTTACCAAGGGCCAATGCTGCTTTCTAGTCATCTTGGTTATGGGGTAGGATACTTAAAAGCTAGGAAAATTCCTTGGCAAGTGGAATGGGGAAACAGACAGGTGGCTGAATAAACGGGTTGAGCAATTTACACCCAGGTACAGTTCGTTTCCCTAGAGATAACATCTAGGCTTCAGTTATATTTAGGCTCCAGGCCCAGAAAAGCAGCAAAACCAGGATCAACTGCAATAACTAATTAATCCCCTGCTCTGGCACTGACCAATCAGTGGAGACTACAACCTTGAAAGGAAACACCTGGCAAAGCTGGTAAATATTCTATTGAGATCTTCCCTTGACTCCCAGCCTTTAAAAACCCTCAAAACAAAGAACCCAGCACACTCTCTCCCTCAAGGGAGTGCACCCATGTTTTTTCCTTCTCCCTCTTTTTTCCCCACAGGCATACATCTCCTAAACTCTAACATAATCCCACAAGACTTGCAACAAGGGGAACAATGGGCAGCAGCAGCTCACTCTGAGCTAACCCCTGAACCTCTCTCTAAGGCCCACTTTTCTCTAACTTCCTAGTGAGCCAAAGCAGCTCCATTTAAGCTCACTTCTTCCCTATAACATTTTTAGAGAATCAAAGTAGCTCTATTGCTTCTGTTCTAGGCCCTCCCTTGTTTCACTGTCTCAGCTGTAATAGGCACACTCTCAAATTACCTGGACTCATATTGTGAAATCTTTCCTGCACAAAGTCAAGAACCGACACATCATCAGGTGGCCCTGGGCAGACCCAATCAGGACCAGGTCCTCTTTCTAGGAACAATATCAAAACTCAGTCCTAGATAAGGACTTGGGCAGGTCTTTCTTCTGTCATGTCTCTCTAGTATGAGGTTTATCACCCAGAGAAGGATCCAAAATGAAAACTTTTGAATCATTGAAATAAAACTAATTGTTGTAATATCAAAGTCAGTAGACAGTTACATACAAGAAGAAACATAATTATTGAACTGGTTTGTTTGCAAAAAACCAAGTGTAGCCACATTCACTTCTCTAACAGTAAAATGTAGCATTTGAAAGCAAGAGTTTTTGGGTCAGAATCCTCTGAATTAGATCTCATTTTCACTACTAATTAACTGGTCAACTTTGAAGAAATTAATTAACTCTCAATGTTTCAGTTTCCTCATCTATAAATGGGAACAGTAAAATTATCTGCCTCAAGAGTTGTAAAAATAAATGATATGTAAGTTACCTAAAATATGCTAACATTTTAGCTATTTCAACAGATGCCAAATGTATCAACACATCAGATGTCTAAATAAAAAAGTAATACAGTGGTACCTTGAGATACTAGTGCCCTAATATACAAGATTTTTGAGATACGAGCCGTCGAGTGAGTGATTTTTGCTTTGAAATACGAGCAACATTTGAGATAGGAGTAATCACATGGATCGGCTGGCTGTACATGACCCAGTTTACCTCGACTCGAGTGTCTCATAGTTTCCCACACCTCAAGGTTATGGATTAAATTAAACTCGTATCTCGAGGTACCACTGTAATTACATTTACATTATCTTAACTGGGATATTTTAACATGTTATTGTTATGATGATAAGGTTCATTCTCCTTGCAGTGAATGCATTCCTCATTTGGTCTAAGAATGTTAAAGTCCAAATGGCCAGCTCAGACAAAGAGACTAATTTAATATCAAATGCTGCTTTCACTCTTCCTGAAAAATGCAGGCCATTCCCAACAAACTAGAATTTCTCTTCCAGTTCAAGTAGTATGGAGACAAAACAGCCCTGTGTGAACAGGGCCAACTTCCTAACTATATAAAAGCCAGCAGCATCAATAAGTCACCAGGACTATTTGTTCAAAAGCCTTGCCTCAAATCTTTTAGGTAACATAAATAGTTTCATTTGTCTTTTCCTGTTCTCTCATCATGACCCATCTTCATTTCCCATATTTAGCATATTGTTAGGTGCTTTTAAGAAGAATACCATAAAGACAGTGTGCATGTGGTACCAAGAAAAACCTTAAAAATGCAAATGTTGATTTTCTTCATGGAAATCTAAAATGCCAAATAGATGCAAAAACATATCCATTTACCTGGATACTTTTTTTTCCCCAAGGCAGGAAACACCAAGAAAAATGTAAGTGGTTACTACAGGAAAATGTTTGCTACAAGAGAAATCTCTAAGCTCAAAAAAAAAGGCAAGATAAAAGCAATTTATTGTTATGCTGCCCAACATTTCTATATGAGATTACTTCAGTGATGAAAGATGTTGTCATAATGCATGCAGCCAAGTAGGCTGAGTTCAAGTATTGTGGGATTTTTTTCATTCTTTCTTCTTAAAAAACAAACTTGTCAGTCTTGAAGCCTCAAGGGATGTACAAAATGTAATTAACAAGGTTTATAATAAGGGATGAGCCAAATCAATAGACAGAGACAAATTTTAAAAAGCCAGCCAGCCTTCAGAGCCTTTACCAAAGACATTTCTTTTGCACACATTGCTTAGTTTACAATGAAATCAATGGTGCCATTTCTATGTCCTAACTGCAGCTGAAATTTTCTATGAGGCTTAAAGTTGGCATGGAAACTAACTTATGACAGCAAAATGACATGTATACCTATTGGTTATTAAACAGGTGCCTCTGCATGAGTGTCACTGGATTTATCTAGGGCCTGTGCTGGCTTTTCCCAATCCTGAAGGGAGCATGGGACTGGTCCAATAAGCAAGAGGAGGAACAATACTTCCTCCATCTCCATTTGATTTATGACCTTATTGCCAAAGCTGCCAACTGGCATGGGTCTAATGGTTGTCAGCAGTGAGTGTGATGTCTGTGCGATTCCAGTTGGAAGTTGGCATAAAGTGCCAGGGTATTTCCTTGCAACTACTAATAGCTCAATAAAATTTGCTCACAACCAATGTTACTTTAATTTCAATAATTTCATCGGTTAATAAAGCAGTCCATTGTATAAGAATTTAATATCTCAAAAGGTTTACATTTATACATCCATAAATTTTTATCTTCTACTTCTGAAGGCAAACAGAAATAGAAAAGTCAAATAATTCCACTGGGGTGAGGCACAGAAAATATTCTTCCTTTTGTCGGTACTCAATAGATTGTCATGGGTTTTCAGTTTCAAGCTCAATTTAACGGAGCCTTTTGGGTTCTGAGTTTCATTTACTCAAGGCCAAATAAAACATCCTCATGGCAAAAACAAAGAAAGAAAAAAAAATAGTCCAGCATGATGGAAATCTACTTAAAGATTTCTGAACATTAATAAATCTCTAATAAAACAATGTCTTTATGCAACATGTGAATATAAGTTACTAGGTTTATTAGAATGGAAAATGAGTTTCTAAAGCTTTTTGTCCTAAAAACCTTTATCTAACCTATAATAGGACCCCCTCCACATTACAATTATTAGCCTTCTCCATTCTCATTTTCCTCTGATTCCTTTCATATCACTCATCTCTGAACATTTGCTTGCCCCTAAACAATGCCAGTCTCAAGTACAAATTATTAATTCCTAATAGATTATCTGAGAGCAGGAGCACTTACCAATTTGAACTCTCTCAAAATAAAAAATTACTAAGGTAGCTCTAGGAAGAGGAATGAATAGAATGAGAGTATAATCAACCCATAAGGACTCACAAAGGTTCAGTTCAGGAGATTAAAATCCAAACTGCAGGTGACTGAAGGCAAAGAAGCAAACACAATGAGCCCAGTTCTTTGCTACCTGTTTACACAAAGCTCTCATTGACTTTACTGAAGGGCTCAAAAGAGGGCCCGAGGTGTAATGTGTTTGCTGGTATGGTTGGTATGCACTCACTGCCTTTTCCTCAGCACATAGTCAAACATATTCAAGTGTTTGTGACATGGTCCTCTCCATGTTGACCCGAAGTTTAGGTGAACAAGGAATCTAAAAGCATTTTGACAACAAAGGGTAAGCTCTTAATGGTAAGCAACTTATCCTGATTCTGGATAAGCAGCTTGTGATGCCTCTGAAGTTTTTTGTCAACCACCTATGTTCTCTACCATCTATGCCTGCCCCCCACCCCCTGCCCACTCCATTCAACCAAAACAATGAGACAGCTGGGTAAGAAGTAGAGAATTTTCTTAAGTTCAAATGCACTACCACGTGTGTGGATCAAAAAGGTCCTAGAGCTTGGGCAACAGTCCATATCTTGCCAGGTTTAATTGGCTAATAGGGACTGATTGTTTCCAGCTTTCAATGCACTACATAAAATACACAATACTCCCTTCAGGTACAAGACTAAAAGTCTAGAGTAAAAAGTAACCTGGAAGTTTAAAATGTTTTTCAATGAAGAGAGAAACCAACTTTACTGTGAAGGACACACACACACAAAAAAAAAGTATGAATAATAAAAGCACTTGATGGCAAATCCACATGCAATTAAATTCAGGAAAGTCAAATGAAGGAAAACAAAAACTAGTAAGGATAAAAGAATAGAAGTGATTTTCTGAAAGCTAATGGAAATTCTAAAAGAAGATTCTGGCTTTTCATAGTGTTTTTATTTATTAATGATTTTATATATAGAAAAATCTAACTACCAAATCTTATAAGATGTGTTATCTCAACCCTGTGAAGCACAAAGTATAGAGGCAATGCAGATTTCTAATTTTTTTTCATTTGTTAACCAACTGCACTTTCATCCTTGACCTATTAAATATAGACATATCCCTTTTCATTTTACTCAGCTGTTAATATTATTTAATAAGACATTATCTATTTTATGATGTTTTCAGTAGAAAATATCCAGCAAAGCTTAAAAATTACAAAGTGATTATGCAAATCAAGAAAAGGAATTTATGGGGAAGAGGCAACAATGATTAAAATTTCAAAACTATACACTTTCTAAATTTATCATTTATTGCAATAGCTATAAAAAGATTTTGAAACATCTTCAATCTAGGTTGCAAATAATATCAGTAACTAACCTTGAGATTGTAGTTCTTTGCAGAGTTCTCTTACAGTGAGGCTTCCAGACAACCTAGGTTCCATTTTAGCCCATTCTAGAAAGCTCACAACCTCCTGGGGCTGATACCAGCAGGATGACAAATCAGTGATTCTCAGAGTGTGGTCACCTGACCAGCAACATTAACATCACCTGGGAACTCATTACAAATGTAAACTTTCACACACATCCTTCTCCTTTCCCCACTGAATCAGGGACTAGAGTTTTAACCTAACCACCTGTGTTTACCAAACCTTGTAAGTGATTTGATGCAAGCTCAAGTTTGAAAGCCATTGTTTTAAGCAGGGAATTAGGAAACTCTGCAAGCTAAGGAACATAAACAAAGCAAAATGAAAAATAAAAGTACATGGATGAAGAAAGATGGGGAGAAAAAAATTAATAATAAAGTACACTATAACAGGTAGAGAACTGAAATAGAGTATATTTTATGAAAAAATAAAGGAAACCCAAATTCCTTATTTTCACTTCCATGACCTCAATAAATATAAGGTAATTTAACCAGTTTTGTAGAAATAAGACTATTATTTTTTAGAGACAGAATTATTTTTTCAGTTAACACAATCTGAATTAACATTAAGATTTCAAATTGCTATGACCAGAGATTTTATTTTTAAATCAATTGTTGTGGATAAGACCGTTTCTATTATTGGATTCTGTCTATGAATCAAATTGTTTAAAATGATGTACTAGAAAAATATATATGTTTATTTATATTTTCAGTCTTACTAGAATCTGCAGTCTGGTAAGATAGATTAAAACTAGTCTAAAAAGATCTAGGTTTTCCCTACCGCTATATAGATTTAAAAGTGGTAGAAAGTTTTTCTCCAGGCTCATTTTTGTTTGTTTGTTTTTGTTTTGTTTTTATGAGGACAATATGTATAGGTGAGTGTTGAAAATATAACACTCAAAAGTCATCCTGTCAACACAACTGCCACCAGAACAAGTTGGTCTCATTGTAAACAGTGGCAGTTACCATTCACTCACAGATCCAGGAGCCCCCAAAATGCATATGTCTCATCACGCATCACTAGATTCAGTACCTGAATGACATGTTGCTCCACAATCCCCTCATTCTTCATTCTACAGATAATTAATTCATAGACCACTTACCTACTGAATTCAATTATTCTATGGACTGTTACGCAGGCATATAGGTATGATACATTATGGCAAAGGCACAGCTAGGTCTCCTCTTCTAATAAAATAAAAAGTTCATACCATTGGCCATTTCTCTACCTTCATCTCACAAAAGAGGGAATCACTTCTGATCCCTGGGCTTTGGGTAGACCCTGGCACAATTTTTTATTTGTTTTTCTTGTTAATCTTCACCTGAAGATATTTTTCCATTGATTTTTAGAGAGAAGGGGAGACACAGAGAGAAATTTCCATGTGGGAAACGCACAATTGGTTGCCTCCTGCACACACCCCAACCAGGTCCGGGGATCAAGCTTGCAACCAGGGTACATGTCCTTGACTAGAATCGAACCTGGGTCCTTTCAGTCAGTGGGGCCAATGCTCCACCCACAGAGCCAAACCAGGTAGGACTTAAAAGCTACAGGGGCTGTAGCATAGAAACACAGTAGTCAGATAGTGTAGTATTTAGAAAGCCTTCGGATTTCTACTTGGCTGTCATTACCCCACAAATCTGGTATCAACAGTCTTTCTATATGGAGTCAGGGTGGACACTTCTGGACATTGTTTTAGCTCAATTAATTGTCACTTCTATTAAACTACATATAAGCTCTTTCAGCACCAAGTTGTCTTTACCATGTTGTAGTTATTATCAGTTCCTCTAATCAACAGTCCCTTGCTCACATGATTAGTTAAGTGAAGAGGTGGGAAAATATATAAATGCATAGTAAACCACACTTGGTTTAGAAGACGTTTTTTAAAAAATTAGGCTTATTAAGTCTGTTTAATTTGATAATAATCTTCCAAACTCTCTTCCTAATTGTCTGTATCATTTGATATTATTATCAGCAATATATATTTCCAGTTGCTCCATATCAAGACCAACACTTGGTCTCTTCAGTCTTTTTTTTTTATGTTTTAGTGATTTTAGAAAGAGGAGGGAGAGGGAGAGAGGGATAGAAACATCAATGATTAGAGACAATCATTGGTTGGTTGCCCCCTGAACACTGCCTAATGGCAATTGAGCTCCCAACCCAGGGATGTAACCTGACCATCAATGGAACTATAACCTCCTGGTTTGTGAGTCAACATTCAAACATTGAGCCTCACCGGCAGTGTTCAGTCTTTTTAATTTCATTACTTCCAGAATGTGTGTAGAGATATCTCATTGTAATTTTTATCTGCATTTCACTATTGAATAATGGCATTAAACATCTTGTGTTTATTGACCATGCATATGCTATTGGTAAAATGTTTTTTAAAATGTTTATTGTTTTTATTTCAGTCAGTTATTGGACTTCAAGTTATTGAGGTGTAACTTTTTTATACACTCCAAATTCAAATCCTTTTTCAAAACTATGCTTTGAAAATATTTTCTCCCATTCTATGGGTGGTATTTTCATTTGCTTAATAGTACACTTTGGAGAGCAAAACCATAAGTACAGCTTATCATGATTTTTTTTTATGGTACATGTTGTTTGTTTTTGTGATGTCTAAGCAATCCTGTTTAATCTAAGGCAGTGGTCGGCAAACCGCAGTTCACAAGCCAAGGTTTGCTGCTCTGTTGTCTGATGAGTTTGCCAACCACTGTCATATAGTACCCTTTACCTCTTTGCACACAATATGCCACAATTGCCTAATCCTCACAGCTTCCAACAACACAGTAACATTTATTCTAGTCCCGTGGTCAGCAAACTCATTAGTCAACAGAGCGGCAAACTGTAGCTCACAAGCAACATTTGACTCCTGAGATGCGATATGCTGATCACAGACCTAAGGGTCACAAAGATTTCTTTCTTGAACTTTTGAATATTAGCTTCTACATTTAAGACTATGATTCTTTTTTGGGGATCTAAGAAATATTTGTCTAACTCAAAGTTATAAAATTTTTCTTCTATGTTTTCTTCCAATAGTTTATTTCAGCACATGTTTAGGTCTATGGTCCATATCTAGTTATTTTTTTGTATATAGTGTGAGGTAAGATTTCACATTCATTTTTTTCCCTATGCATATATATTCTCTTCTGGCACTGTTTATGAAAACACTTTAGTTTATTGAATTACTTTGGTGATGGATCTATGTGTTGATCTATTTCTAACCTCTATGTTTTATTCCACAAAGAGGAATAACTTATATACCAATCATCATACTGTCTTTATGTTTTGAGATTCATAGTAATTCTTAAAATCAACTAGGTCATGTTCTTTAGCTTTTTTCGAAAAACATTTTGGCTATGCTAAGCCTTACATGTTCTTATTCAAATTTTAGAATCAGCTTGTGACTTTCTACAAAAAAAAAAAAAGCTTGCTGAGATTATATTATTGGAATTTCACAGAATCAACATATCACTTTATGAAGAATGTCATCATAAAACACTGAGTTTTATGACATGTAAATATGCTATATCTCTTTATCCTATATAATAAAAGCCTAATATGCAAATTGTTCAACTGGGTGTTTGGCTAGTCACTATGACCTGTGCTGACCACCAGGGAGCCATGCGGAACATGGTGGGGCCACAGTTGCCGGGACTATAGGGGCCAGCATGACTTCCTGTGGGTTTGGACAGGAGCTGGTCTTTGAGGTCAACCAGGAGAGAGCAGGCTGCCTGCCCAAATTATGTGCAGCACTGCTGGGCAGGCCAAGCTCACCACATCTCCATGTGGAGACTCAGGTGCTGTGACTCAGGTGAACGGGGATGCACAAGGGCCCAGGACAGGTGCTGTCTAGGGCCCAGAGGTCAGCTGGGACCTGCCCTTTAATGCCAGATACTCGCGCTTGGATCGCCAGCCAGGCCTAGGGATCACACCCATCCATGAATTTTGTGCACTGAATCTTTCGTTTATTTAGATAATATTTTACTTTTCTTATCAAAGTTTTATAGTTGTCTGTGTTACAGATTTTACACATATTCAGTGATATTTCTCTCTGCATATTTTTAGTCATATTATTAATGGTGTTATCTTAATTTCAAGTTCCAATTATTTGCTGCTAATATATAGAAATGAAATTATATTTGTGTATCAATCTTGTACCCTTCATCCTTGCTACACTCACATATTATTCTTTGATTCCTTATGATTCTCTAAATAAATAATTATGCTAAGATAATGAGAATTTTATTCTTTTTCCCCAATTTGTGTACCTTTTATTTCTTTTTCTTCCTACATCACTACCACATTAAGCAGAAGTAGTTGATGTGAACAATCTTGCCCATTCCACTTCTTACAAAAAATGTATTTCATCTTTCACCAATAAATATTATGTCAGTTGTACTTCTTACTTTGAGCTTAGTTAGATACTTTTTCTCTTAAGGTAGAAGCTTAAATCATTCATTTAGACCATTTGCTTTCCTTATATAA